>JANHZT010001869.1:381247-399519 GCA_032468215.1 Stegonotus admiraltiensis | reverse complement strand
CTATTGCTTAACGCATTGTAAGCCACCCTGAGTCTCCGGAGAAGGGCGGCATATAAATCAAAGCAAAAAAAAAAGTATTTCAGAAGCATGTGGCATGTGACAGGGTCATTCCATGTTGTTTTCATTAAGGCAATAATCACTATTATTTTCAGTCAGGAAATCAATCATCTGTCATGACAATGTACAGGTAACAACTAATGTTCCATATAATTAGTTATAAAAGTTACATTGAAAATTATCATCAGACCTACTAATTTAACAACTTGACATATTTTCCAGTACAATACATTCCAAATTTATCTGTTTCTTCCCAGCCCATTGACCAACAGTTTTCTTGTTTCTGAAAGTTGCAAAAAATGGAGTCATCACACATCAAATTCATAATGTAACAATTTCTAGTGTACAATGAAAAATAAAAGTTCTTGATCTTTTAAATTTTTAGGCTTTAAAAAGACCTAAGAAATAAAGTAATGAAGATAAACTCAACAAAAAAGTTAAAATCTTGTAAGACACATGCAACGCCCCCACCCCCCGGTAGATATCAGTATGTACACAGTATTTTACATTAGTTGTGCTATTTAATGCTATTGTTTTCATTAGTTCACTTTTCAAATGTTTTCATTTTGCTTTCTTTAATTGTCAAAATGTGGGTTTGAGATGAAATAGAACTTTAATAATGGCGAACAATCTTATTTAGTTTCATGAATGTATTCCTACTAACAGTCTAAGTACCGGTACATGGTAACAAATATTTCGCAAATTGTTTGTAAGAAACTTTCAGAGACCAAGATTCCAACAGTAAAACCAGCCATGGAGAGTCAAGAGGATGAACAGCTCTGAGCTTTGCATTTTATAAACCAAACTAAACATTTTTTTGCTAAGACTTATAATTAATAAGTGTTTCCAAATCACTATGTTTTGTTATTCACAAATGGAAAACTGTAAGGTATTTTCTTAGATGTCTGGGACACCTTCTAAGAAATACAGATTCAGGCTGTTCTTTCCAAGTCTACACAGAAAGAAAATATATACTGTATTATGTCTTTCAAGTCACATACAAACACTTGTATTTCAAAGTACCTACTAGATTTAGTGGCCACTTTGAAGTTGGTCTCATGAATTCTAACAGAAGAATCTGTTTCTAGGAAAGAACACCACCTATGTAACTAAAAATGTTTTTAAACATATCTTTATAAATCAATGACAATAAGTCTTCTTACCAAGGCTACATGGCTGAGACCCTCAGTTTAGACGGAAAATGAAACACTCTCATATATTACATAAGTGCTAAAAGAATTCAAGGTAGGGGCTGCTCTTAAATCCTTTAGCACTATGTAGCACCACAGCAAGGAAATATTTCAGAAATCCTAGAATGAAAGACAATGTTCACAGAAATGACAAAAGATCTGATCCAGAGTGGTCAACATCATTGGCAAAATAAATGATATTAAGTTATTTCTAGTGCTGCCTATGTAGCTCTATTTCTTTTGTTAATTAATGCATTCTGCTTCAGAGTTAACACCAATATTAAATTGCTCCGTTTCATTTCCTTAATCCTGCTCGTTTTAATGTCATTCTTAACATAGGCCTGCTGTGATGCATCAAACAGAACACAGACTCGCAGACATATCCTGTGTCTCATCAGGGGCTTGCTAAACCTATTACCATTGGCTGCCTGGGATTGCAAAAAATAGGAGCTGACACTACCAGGCCTTAATATTTGACTGGGGATTTATGAATTACAGATTATGAAGAATTTCTGCCCTATAGATAATTTATGATAGGTTGTTCCTTCATTTCGGTAAGAAAAAAATTGTTCCAAAATTCAAATGCATATTGAAGGTTATCAAAACCCCAAGGTAATGTATAGATTCATTTTTCTAATTTGCAATTCTACTTACATTTTATGATTCTGGGAGTCAACTTGGTCTACTGATTAAGGCACCAGGCTAAAAATCAGAAGACTGTTGAGTTCTAGTCCTGCCTTAGGCAAGGAAGCTGCCTGGGTGATTTTGGCCCAGTCATTATCTCCCAGCCCATGACATCAGACTCAGGCAACAAGCTGGTTGGTCAATTCCAGTTGCAACCAATGAATCAACAGTTAGTTGGTCTGAAAAAAAAAGTGGCCTCTCTACTTGTGGGGAAAAACTAAGAAGAAAAATAAATTTTGCGACTCTATACTTTCTGTATTTGTGTTTTTTTATCTTTCTTTGCCCTTTCTTCCAACTGTGCTGCCAACCCTTAGCACTACTTCTGAATTCTTTACAGCTCAAACTGTGAAAACATTCTGAAAATGGGAATTGCCTTAAAGAGTTTGTCTTCTTTTGTTTCTATTTTACAACTGGCTTAACAAATAAAGATAAAGGGTTGTAGCAGAATGACTAAAGGTCTCTTTAGGTAAAAACCTCTTGCATTAGGAAACCTAGAAAAAAACTCTTGATGTATTTATATTATTGCTGTAATATATAAATAGCAAACATTTATCAGTCCCTATGTGTGTCCTTCCATTTACATTTTGCACGTGTGGGGGGGGGGAGGGCGAGACAGAGACAGACAGAGACTTTCCAGGTACACTTTGCTGGCTTACTTTTTCTCCTGAAGCAGGATAAAAAATTCACAAAGAATGCTAGGGTGTGGTATGAGACCAAGCCTGCTGCTACTTAAATTTATTACCTAAGAGTGCTTTGTAGATAATATTAAATTTTAATTTGAAGATCTTACAGATTTGCACATTTGCTTATTTGACTTCTTCTCAAACTAAACGGAGTATAGATAAGAAAAAGCTATGAATGATAATTGATATTATCCGCACGATTGATAAATACATGGTTTACTTTTCATTCCTATCATCAGCAGAAATTTAAATCCATTTGACATGGATTTAAATTATCAAACTGTGCTTTCAATGAAACTGCCAAATGTGACAGCATATTAAGCAATTTATTCCATAGACAAAATTTATAACATAAATTGCCATTTGCAAGCCATTGCAATGCATTTATTTCAAACAATTCTATACCACCAACCATTAAAATAAACTCTGAAGCAATAAACTTATAATATTTAATAGTATATATGCTGGAACCTCTGAGGCTGGAAACAAAACAACATCATGCAGTATCACTGTAGAGCCAGGAAGGGATGATTGAAAATGTCAGTATGAAATTTTATTGACAATATGACATTCCCTTTACCAATTGGCAGAGAATATTTTTCTACTTTCTTTTCTTGTGGTGTCTGTTATATGTTTTACAATTTCTTTCCTAAGCTATATATTATATATACTATATTAATTGTATTATTAATAACAATAGTAGTTTGCATTCCTAGAGAGATTTTAGATAAGGGCTTCCTTCTAAAAGGCTCAGATAATTTTTAAAAATTAGTCAAATCAAAAATCCATCCTAATATATTCAATGACCTTATTTACAGCAGTTATGTAAAATGCTGCTGCATAAATCAGAATGTATTCTTTAGGGTATTCTCAACTTCTTTTTCAGATATCAAGTCCATGTGGAATGCAGTTATCCTTACATTCTAGAAGATGCCTACATTCTCAGATGCAAATTGATCTAATCTGGGTCAATCTAAATTATGTGACAAATATAAATCTCAGCACAGATGGGTAAAAAAAGGAAAAGGCTTTCGTTCTGGTGAGTGTAACTTGTATCCATCAGTAAAACAAATGACAGAATAAAATCTAAATTCTTGTATCCATCGATTTGTCCCATTTTTCAGTTAATTGACTAAATCTGATACATTTATTTATTTATTTTTATTTTATTGGATTTTTATACCACCCTTCTCCCGCGGGACTCAGGGCGGTGAACAGCCAAAAATAAAAACATCACATACAAAATTTAAAATCTTTAAAAAGAATTAAACAAATTTTGGCCCAATAAATTTAAAACATCCTGACTAAAATCAATTTACAGTTAAAAATATCTAAAAAGGGGGATTAAGCCAGCCCGGCTTGATGAAATAAAAAAGTTTTAAGGGCACGACGAAAGGCACGGAGATCTGGGATCCTGCGTATCTCTGGGGGCAGGTCATTCAGAGGACAGATGCTGCCACAGAGAAGGCCCTCCCCCTGGGGGTCGCCAGCCGACATTGTTTGGCCAACAGCACCCTGAGGAGCCCCTCTCTGTGGGAGCGTACTGGCCGGTGGGAGGCTATCGGTGGCAGAAGGCGGTCCCGTAAGTATCCAGGCCCTAAGCCATGGAGCACTTTAAAGGTGGTGACCAACACCTTGAAGCGCAGCCGGAACCCATAATCCCTCGCGCAGCCGCATTCTGGACCAGTTGGAGCCTCTGGGTGCTCCTCAAGGGGAGCCCCATGTAGAGAGCATTACAGTAGTCCAGGCGGGAAGTGACAAGTGCCTGAGTGACCGTGCGTAAGGAGTCCATATTCTGACAGTCCATACATATTCTGACAGGCCCAATACTATATTTCTTTTTTTAAAAATGCCTAAATGCAAATGAAGTTAAAGCTCTATACTTTTAATTAGATAAAGTAATAGCAATTATTCTGTTAAATTTAATTTTCTGTACACAGGAAAAGCTATAGAAGCCTGCCTTGTACTGCTTCTAGTTGGTCGCTTTTTCCAGTTAACCTTTTTTTTAAAAAAAAAGAAGAAGAAGAAGGGGGGGTGCTATAGCTCTCAGTCATTCCCTACTATCCACATCACACTGAATGACACATGGATCCTGAAAACTACTAAAATGGGGAAAGACACTGATTGTATGTTCTCTTTGTACACTAGAATTTTACTTTTATAACTCTTTCATATTCCATTTTTTCAGGCATATAAAGAGATAAATTAACTGTGTCAACAGATTAAAGAGCTATGAATCAGTTCAAATATTCCTAAGTGAAAGAGGAAAGAATTTCCCCCTGATTTTTTCTCTTTCTGTAGCCCCTGTGTTCCTATGAATTTGCTCCAGAGCTTTTAAAAACCCTATGGAAGAACTTCGGAGACAAAGAAAGGGGTCATAAACAAAAAGGAGAAATTGTAAATGTGAACTCAGGGAAGCCACCACAAAGTCAAAAGCCTTCTGCAAATGCATTAACATGTAGTCGACTTACGACCACAATTGAGCCCAACATTTTTGCTCTTAAGTGAGACACTTGCTAAGTGAGGTTTGCCCCATGTTATGATTTTTCTTGCCACAGTTTTCTTGCTACAGCGATTCACTATAGTTGTTAAGTTAGTAACACGGTTAAGTGACTCTGGCTTCCCTATTTATTTTGCTTGTCAGAAGGTTGCAAAAGAGAATCACATGACCTTGAGATACAGCAAGGGTCATAAGTCTGAACCAGTTGCCAAGCATCCGAATTTTTATCACAGGATCATGTGGATTCTGGAAAAGTCGTAAACTGTGAAAAACAGTTATGTCACTTTTTTCAGTGCTGTTGTAACTTTGAAGGGTCAGTAAATGAATTTATATGTCAAGGACTACCTATATTTGATAAAATACGTGGTGTAAAATGGTGAGCAAACTATGAAAATACAGCTATATCTATTTTAAGCCCAGAAAAGCAAATGTGTTGTACTTCTAGCGCCGTATACCTGCCCAACATATAATCAATGCTTTCAATCTCAAGAAACCACTACAGTGAGCACAGAGAGTATAACCTGCCCTGGGAGGCTTCACAGCAAGAATTACAGGCCGTTCTCCTATGCCTATGATTCACTGGATTAGGGAAAGCTTAACAAACAAGGCTTAATTTGAGTGTCTGAGGCTCAACAATAGAAGGTTGTCCATGCCAAAAACAAAAACATACACATAGATTGAAAAGTTGTCTCTTAAGCACCTAGCATTTATGCAATTAGTAGACTCTGTTTTAAATTTAATAAATATGAAGACAGGTTTATCTAGATTGGGTGCAAAACTCCACATAATATAGAAGCAGTAAAAAAAGCTGCAGTAGATTCCTTTTTACAAGATTTTAATTTTTAAGGCAAGAAATCACAACAGAGACCATTTAGATTTCATTAGCTAAAATGTGGTCAGAGCAGCTGATGTTTCTTTAATTAGTCTATATTTGTATAGTCCACAATTATTTGATACATAGTGAAATCATGTGACATAATTTTGATTCAGATTTTATCAATTTGCATGTTTACTGCTGTAATATTTCACTAATATTGACTGGTTAAGCAATGTGATTTGGAAATGATATGGTATGTAACATTAGTGATAAGATTCCTTTGTACAGAACAATGTTGTTTCAAAGAAACAAAAAGCAACTTTAATTAAATCCAAGACTACATGTCTCTCTAATTTCCTCACAACTCCCTTACTTTCCATCCTAAGAGGAAGCAAAATAGACCGATTAGTTCACTTGTAGGACTTCCTGTACAAATCTGTAGTTTGTAGAGTCTGCTGCAGGTTTGACTTTTGAGCGTTGAACAACATTAGTTATCTATATGTTTATGTATTTCTTTAACTGTATCATCTGGGGGTGGGGGAAATCATGAAGCTATGCATGTCAGACATTAAGTCTGTCTTAAAACTCTACAGGTTATTGAAGATTGATAGACATTCGTGGATTATTTGTTGCAAGACATAAGCAAATTCCCTTTTCCATTTCATTTCAGACTTTATAAATCATGTATCCGGAAACATGCTTAAACAGCCATATTAATGTAGCCAAATAGGTTTTATATTTTTCATTTTCTGCCTAATTTTAATATTTTTTCTTCCTTTACTCCATTTTGTAACTTATTGAATGATTCCAGATCATCATGATTTCTAGATATGTTCTACTACCAAGATTCCTCTATATACTCAGGTGAAAATTTTTTAACACGATTCCACATTTCTGATCTACAAAATATATAGGAAAGTTCACAAAATGTGGTTAAACTAATACTTCCCTTCAAGTATTAAGCTACTGAAAACTCAAGTACTTGAATCTTCAATTATGTTTTAGGTTTATGTTTAAACATAATCTTCAATTATGTTTTAGGTAATATTCACACATTAGAGTACTATTTATTCAGTTGTTTGTATATTCTAAACAATCAACAATTCCTGGTAGATCTAAATTAGATGTAAGAAATACAAAAAAAATCTCACTATAAAGTTAATATTATTACTGATCTATGTTTCATGAATTCAGTCAATTTAATAAGGTCTCAGCCATAACTAGATATTCAGTAAGCAATGAGATGAATTTAACTCTAATTGACTAATTATATTTGTCTTATTTTGTATACGCAAACTAAAATGGATGAGGAAATTCAAAAACAACAGAAAAAAACAAGTCATACCAAATTAACTTTTGGAAGCTCACTAGCCAGGATTACCCCAAAAAGCAAATCATATTGCAATTCACAGTATTAAAAGCATAAAAAAGATTAATAGATACCAGGGTACATGTAATTCAATGCACCAAAAAATATTTTTTTGTTATAATAAATCATGATTGATTAAAAATACTCTTAATTTTGGGCATTGTAGTCACAAGAGAATGACAATTCCAGTTTGGTGAAAGTTGCATTTGGAAATATTTCCAAAATATGCAACCACTGTATTTTAAATAAATTAGTTCGATGACAGTAAAAACTAGATTTCAGATGTAAATACTAAATTCCAAACTACAGTATAGAGAATATAATATAGCTTGCTAAGAGAAACAAAGAGCTCATTCAAATAGCTCAGCAAATTCTTAGCTATCTTCAATTTTAAAAATAGATACAACTGATTGAGACATCAGATGTTTAGCACCCATTAACTTTTTATGAAAGTGATGCTTATGTGCTATCATAAAGCTCTTATTTTTTCACTTCAGTAAGTCCAAACAGAATCCTATTAGAGAGCTAGTTTCTCAAAAAGAAATTCTCTTTCTAAATATCATATGGACACTGGAAATGTTATACCATATAATAGCCTGGAATGAACATTTTAAAAGATATTTTTGCAAAATAATTATTTGTTTTGAATAAAAAGAATAAGGAGCATCAAGTCTCTAAAGTGTAGGCCTAGCTTCTTGGTACCTTAGGAATATTTACAGTATCCTATGATTTTTTTAAACAAAGATTTTCCCACTGAAGTCCTGTCTCCCAATTGATGTAAAGCTTCCAAATTTACACAATATTTACTAGTAAAAGTGCACCAGAATATTAAAGAAATTTTACACTTCTCTGAATTTTACACGCCCTGATGTTAGACTTGCAGTACTCCCAGCCTAATCCACACTGGAAACCGCAGATGGCTGATCTCTAGAAGAGTTGCAAACCACATTAAGAAAAACAAAAGAAAATCCAGTTAGAGTAATGTTCTTATTTGGTATAAAAGGAATTTGAGCAAATATGCTAAAAATTGGAAATTTAAGAGCTTATTTGCACTATTTTCACTACTTAAGGCAGAATATTTGAATTCCTACCATTTTTACTATACTATACACCAAAGATTTTCAAATAATTCATATTTATTGGTGAAGTAAGTTAAGCCTTTTTAGAAAATAAAAATAAATAAATATTTGAAAGTCAAGGTCACCATCTCTAACATTTTTAAGAATTGGAGCTCAGTCACTGGAGTAAACTATTCTTACAATAAAGCCTGTTAATGTAATACAATTGAAAATTACGTTATACTTCATTTTCTTTTTAGTCCTTAAATCAGAGTTAAAATCCAGTTAATTGTTATGAACCTTATAATTAATTCACTTAATGATCTTACTTGTGCGGAGGAGATTGCATTATTCCAGATAAAATACTTAACACAATGTGGATATTGATATTAGTAATGAATAAAGAAAAATAAATTGGATCACTGAGATGTGGAAGAAGTAATAGGACCTATGAGCTGGATCCAAGGCAAGCAAAATAAGGAAATGGAGGCCTAAAACAGCAATCTGATTTGTACAACATGTTGAGCTATAGGTTTTCCTGGTTTAGCATGATATGTGGACCTCATTGTTGGTAAAATGTAATTTATGGCTTAACAATAACCTACACAACTGTGGCTTATACATTAAATCATAGTTAGGCAAAGTATGCTTTGCATATGTAAATCTAGTCAAAAGCTTCACACAATAACAGAAACCAAAAACCAGCAAACCACCTTATAACTTAGCATGATGCGTGAATTCAGCATGATGCATCAGGCAGCCTGACTAGAAGAGGTAGTGATAAAAGAAAAACAATGATTCCTCTAGGAACCATAACGCTCCTTCTGTCACTTTTAACTTTAAATTTCACCAGGTCACTTGGGAGAACAGTCAACAAGAAAGGTGGAAATACCAAACAAGTGATAAGTTGAATTGATCTATTACACATTTGATTACATACACTGACTGCATTCTTAGTCTTTAAAAGTGTTAATCTATAAGAGATTCTTCCAATCAAGCAGGGTTGTTGTTTTTCTTAGTGTGTTTCTTGCTTAGTTGCACAGATTGCTTGACTTGCATTGTGCCCATTTAGTTCTTTCAGTGAAGCTTATCCATGCATGGTGCAGTGAGCCAGCTTAATGCAGTGCCTGACATTGATTGGGATGAGAGGGAGTGACTATGCCAAAGTCACCCAGCTGGCTTCCATGCCTAATGGAGGACTAGAACCTGTGTCTCTATACTCTTCATCCAGCACATTAATCATTATGCCATGCTAAGTCTCATGTTTCCAATCAGAATATTAAGATTGCAAAACCAAAGAATTTTCTTAACACAGTTACTCACAGTTACTCACTGAAAAAACACTGGGAGTATGTCTATACAGGAGATTCTAAAAAGAAAAACACTTTTCTATTCCATTTGACATATAAAGTTTGTCTTTTTATCTCTATGGGTACGAACTCATAGACCCAAGCTTTCATCCCCCCAGAATTGCACATGTGAATGTCCCTTTATTACTTCATGCAGTCATTATTTCCCCACTGCAGCTGGTCTTAACCATACTCTTAACAACTTAGTGTGCTACTGCAGGGAATATCAATTTGTGATTAACTGCTAAAAGACCAAAATAACAGTCTTTGCTAAAACATTTAAGAGTCTCCACTGGATAACAGATGGCCAAGAGACTGAGCAGGAGAATGTTTTTTGAATACTTAGGTTTGATCTTCAAGACATGGGGTCATGGAGTGAATATTTAGCCATTCTAAAGTTATTTCACACTAAAGAAGAAGAAGGTATTCCTGTGGCTTTAAAACTATTAACAGATAAATCTCTGGCTCAGCTGCTTTATGGTTCCCAGCTAAGTCCTTACCCAAATTATAGAAAATTATATAAATGGAAATGGTGCAAATTAAGTTGATCAGAATTCTGTTCCATGTCTCAAAATGCATATCTAAAAGTAGGTTAAGAACTTGGTTATTAATTATTAATTGCTGGGTCAAGTGCCACTATATTCCAGTAGCTTCCATTGATTTCATCCATACTATCTGATAAACTACATGGTTAAAAAACCCTCTCTCCCTCCCCCTTCCCCTTTTGAGTTCTCACAGCTTTTTTGGATTTATTCAGACTAAGAAAGTAATTAGAGAATGCCTCCTGGACATTGATTATCAGAATAAGAAAGGTCTTATTCCTAAATCTATATAAGTTCATTTTAATTATTCCAAAGGGAAACCAGCCAATTATATAAATTCATTAATCTCCCCATCACAGTTAAAGTTCTTTTTAAGAGCCAGATTCAACAGCCTTCCCTCACCAGCTCTATATGGGAAATTTAATAAAATTTTATGCCTAGCTGAACCTACCCTTTGATGAGAGTTCAATTGAACCCATCCTGCAGGTGCTGTTACACTGTGATATTCAAAGAGGTCTAATCTTTCCTCTATCATCCTATGTTCCAGGTTGGCCTGAGGAATTTTAAGACGGTTTTCTTCTGTTAGATATGAAAATTCCGTTACAGTAAAATAAGGCATTAACATCAAATCACAACTTTTTGCTTTTTCATAATAATATGAACAAGCTATTTCTATAAAGAGCTATCAGTCTAATTGGTAAAACCCAAAGTCAGAGTTTCATTCTTCTCCACATCAAGCACAAAGTTCAGAAGCGGTCTTCATGTGAAAACAAAAGTAGAGAGAAGGTAACAGAGAGACGGAAGTCGATGCTTCTTTTTCTTTTTTCTTATCTTTCCCCACTTCTCCTTCCCCTTTCCCTCCCCCACTGCTTTCCTATTTACTTTGTATTTTGTATTTTACATTATTTTATAACTCAATAAAAATGTTAATATTGAAGATTAAACAAAGAACTGGGGGGAAATATAGATATGAAAATTCAAAGCAAAGTTGACTTGTAACTAAGTTTTGTGTTAGTTGCATGTGCATAAACAATTGGTCTCAAGCTTATGTTAGTAATTACTTCTATATTTGTATCTCATAATTCTTGTAGATGCTGTGATTTATATTCAATTTTTAAATTTTAATAGGATGATTTATGCTTTTTGGTCAAATTATTTTATAAATTGAATATTTACTTACCCTTTTTGATTAAGATACAATTTTTATTCAAGAATTTTAGTTGTACTGTTGTATCACTTATTTTTTAATCATGCCATATTTGTACACTTGGTTTTATTGCACCCTTTCTCTCTACCATTTTTTAAAATTTGGATTGATCATTGACTGAAATAAATAAATCATATAGAAAAATATTTGGTCTATACCCATGATGGCGAACCTATGGCACGGGTGCCACAGGTGGCACATGCAGCCATATCGATGGGCACGCGAGCTCAGCTCCAGCACACATGCATGCGCCGGCCAGATGATTTTCAGGCCTTCTAGGCCCACCAGAAATCAGGAAACACACTGTTTCCGGCCTCCGGAGGGCCTCTGGGTAGGTGGGGAAGGCTGTTTTCGCCCTCCCCAGGCTCCTAGAAAGGCTCTGGAGCCTGGGGAGAGTGAAAAACAGACCTACCAGGCCCACCATGTCATCACATGCCAAAAATGGGGGGAGCACAGGAGGTTGGGGTGCATAGAATTATGGATGTGGGCACGCCTGCGTGTGACCCCACCGCGCTCCCCCTGCTTTTGGCACGCGACTGCAAAAAGGTTAGCCATCACTGGTCTATACTAAGAAAACTGCCAAAATGCAAGCATTACTACGATACTACTTTTAACAATACCTTTTGATACAATGGTGGATAGAAATATCAGTTATGTCTGCAAGACCTGGCCTATTATAGTTTAAGATGGTAAAACACTAAACAAAATTACTATTATAGTTTACATTGAGTCTTTGACTTTATATTTCTAATAATTAGCTGAAATGAAAAAATCTAGAAAAGTGTACAGTAATGACAATCTTGGACATAATGAAAACCAGATAATGGAAATAGATCAGTCATGTGTTAAGAAGACATGACATCCAACGACTCAAGCTGTCATTCACTAGCTTCAATGAATCTATATAAAAATGGCCCCATGGTAGAGATCATGTAACACTGAAAAGATTCTTTCAAAAAGAAGCAGAAAATATTATATTGAATCCACTAAACCTTAGTAGGAAAGAGCATAACTACAAACACATATACAAGCAAATAATAATTTCCAAATGAGGAACTGATATTCGAGTAAACAGATGTTGTGGTAATAAACAAGAAAGCTATTTTCAGTGCACAACATAAATGAATTTAGTTTTCTAGCAAAATACAGCCCCACTTAAGCTTCTTTCCAGACCTAATTATGTTATAAGTAGACTGTGCTTCAAGCAATTAAGAGAGACAAATAGTATTGGTAGGTAAGCGGATGCTGGATAGGAGATTGTCCACATGGGCATTTGTGTTTGTACACCTATTACAAAAACAAAACTGGGTAAATGAAATTAATATTTGGCTTAAGACTCATGTAAAAATTTAAATTCTTTTCAGAATAATTAAGAAACTTCATATTGTACCATGTAATTTCTATCTTACACAAAGAACAAAATATTTCCCCCATTCAAATTCTATGTTACCAAATAGTTTATTATACCTTGATTCTGAAACCTTGTTACACACATTATATAATATCCTAATCATACAATTTATTAATGGTGTCTATACACAGTATAGAAAAGCAAGGATGGGTTATTGACTTCTCAATTAATTTGCCAGCAAACACCAGTGTTGCAATTTTTTTGCAATTTGTGGAAATATAGCAAAACATAACAGCTACTGTATTAGACTTCTGAGGTCCAGCAAGCTTCATGTCATGCAAAAATTTTAATAACTGACCACTACAATATAAAAAAATACTTTATATTGCATAAAAAGATGCAATTCCAGTAACCTATTAATGTTTGTAGACTGCTACCAAGGATTACAATATTAAAACAGAGTTCTATGCTATCCATTACTTTTACTTTCATTTTACAGTGGGAAAATCTTGTTTCTCAAATGTTAATTATATCAGACCATGATTCATTTTGCTAAAGAAAAATCTGTTTTACTTATTTGTAGTTTTACATTACTGCAGATTCGGCAAGACTTCTAAATAAAAATGCAAACTGTTTTCTATTGATCTTAGCATAAGCGATTCCCTAAACTTTACACAAACTTTGCTATATCTGTTCAAATGGGAAAATAATTCCTGTTCTGCATGTGTCATCCTAGGCCCCATTTTCAATCCAGCTCCCAAAGCAGCTAAGTGAACACTTATCATTTTTTTTTCATTTGCACTCTTTCCATCTAACACAGGAGAAAGCATCTACTGAAAAAATAGGGATTCAAATGACTAATTTCATATCCTATATTATATTCAATTATATGAATATGATCTGATCCTATCATATCATATTCAAGTATATGAGGAAAACTGACTTAGAATTCCAGTTTTGAATACAAAGCCCAAGTTGCCCAGTAAGCATGTAACAAGAAGTGTTCTCATAAAAAATACTAGTTCAACAACTAAAACAACTAAGCATTAATCTATTTTCAGCTTTTTCAGGAAATATGTTTAGCTCACCAAGACTAAATTGTTAAATTTATTTTTAAGCCAGACATTTGGGGAATTCTTAATGTTTTTTCACTGAATAGTCATTTTGAATCATAAGTGCTTTAAGAATAGAAATACACAAGTTTTAATATACAGGTAGTCCTCAACTTACAATAGTTCATTTAATGATTGTTCAAAGTTGTTTCACAGCACTGAAAACAGTGACTTATGACCGGTTTTCACACTTATGACCATTTGCAGTATCTCCATAGTCACATGATTAAAATTCAGGCACTTGGCAACCGGCCCATATTTATGATGGCCGCAGTGCCCCATTTGTGACCTTTTCAGAAGCAAAGCCAATGGGGAAGCCAGATTCACTTAACGTAAGTTCTTCTAACGTAAGACCTGCAGATTCATTTAACCACCTTGGCAAGAAAGGTCATAAAATGGGCAACGTTCACTTAACAAAAGTTTGCTTGGGCTCAATTGTAGTCGTAAGCTGAGGACTACCTGTACTGACTTCCAAATATTTCCACAGTTTAACCTAATTTATACTGCAGGATGCTAGTTGTTTAGCCAATCAAGATTAAATTTATTTTTAAACTCATTGTAAATTAATCTAGTTTAAAATTACCTCACTGTTCCACTAAATTACTGTATGTTTTGTAATATTTGCTTAGCATCATACTTCAGTCTGAAGTAACCAGATTGTCTAGAGTATTTTAAGTAGAATGCTCTCACAATATAAGCTAATATATCTTATTGCACTAAGAAATTGTGTGGCTAGCTGTTACATCTGTGTTATATGTGAATCACATCACTATAAATGTGTAAACTATGGATTAATGCAACATATGACTCACTCTCCTGGCTGCAATAAATGTTTCATCTAGGTGACCAAGATTACTAAAAGAGGGCTGGAATGCTTTGCCCCCGACGGTTCATTAGGTTTCTATTTGAAGACAGAAATCTCATTCATCACAGAAAATAGAAGAGTTCAGGCAATAGTATGAAGGATTTCATCCATCCTCATCTACCAATCTGCTGTTTCCATTTTGGGCATAGATGATGCAAAAGTCCTTTTTATTTGTCTAATGTAAGACCCAAGAGGTTGGTAGCAAAGTTTATAAAGGATTATGCTCTTCCTCTGCTACCAGCATGAGGTATTGCTATGTTAAACACATAGATAGTGAATTTTTGGACATATTATAAATACACTAATTGTTGGTCTTGCATGAACAAACTTCACTTTCTAAATCAATCTTTGATAAAGGGAAGATGCGCCCTTCCTTCCATCTTGCTTTGTAATTTATGATGCATGAGTAAAATAGTACTTAAAATCATAGGTTAAGGAACAAAATGGTCCACAATGGAGGACGAACCAAAGGAAGGAGGCCAGGTTTTTATGCTTCATGAAGAAAAATGGCTTTCAGTAAATATATTGTTCCAGGTACCCAGAATACAAGTGTAAATCACAAGATACTGTTCCTTCCTGTCCTGTGGGATGATTCACTAGACCTGGGATGGCGAACCTCTGGCACGCAGAGCCCTCTCTATGGGCACATGCGCCGTCACCAGCTGTTCTTCTGGTTTCCAATGTGTGCATGCATGCTGGCCAGCTGATCTTTGCAAGCGCCAGAGTGCCGGAAACCTGAAGAGCCACTCTTCCGGCATGTGCGAAGACCAGGTGGCCAGTGCGTATGTGTGCAGCGGAAACCAAAGACCAGGTGGCCAGTGTGCACATGCACATACACACGCATTCCGGTTTGGATACTCGGTGCCGAAAAGGTTCATCATCACTGCACTAGACTAATTTTTATTGATAAATGTTGACAAAGAACAGATCAAAAGTTCCATATGTCTATCATTACTGTAAGAAAATAAGAGTCTTATAGTTTGAAGGCCAGTAACTTCATAAAATTGAACTTCAAATCATCCTATTGTTCTGCCACTTAGTTCAAGTGTTACAACTGGAGTTCATAACATCATGCCTCATATTTATCTCAGCTAAAATAATATTTTGCACATAAGCTTATAGATTTCATGAACAAATGTACACCCCATCACTGCAGCATCTACAAAGCAAAATTAAAATGTACAAAATCACACAACTTGTATTAGACACACAGTAATTGGAATATGATCCCCCAAATCTTCACAGAGGATCCTGCATTCAGAAACTAAATCTCAACATATGGCTACGCATTTAAACTATATCTATTTCACATGCAACGAACACAATTTATATACAAATTCATTTCATATAGAAACATTCTCTACAGCCCTGATTTAACTTTTTCACCAAGGAAAATTATCATACAATAGTGTCACTGAGTTTAGTTTTTCTTTTACAATGAGAAGTATAAAAGTTTATCATTATGTAAAACCATAATCTCAAGAAATCAAAAGAGAAAAAATGAAGACATAAAATCCTAAAAAAAGATTATCTGTTCATGTATTTATTTTAATATGTCCTTCTTTCTCAATGATTCAGATACATTTAACAGACTGAACATGAGTATGTTCAAAAGTTCAACAACGTGAACTTTTATAAAAAGTTATCAGTATATATATCAGTCACCTTTATAAAAATGAACTGATCCAAGAGATTCAGGTGAAAAAGGAATAAAGCTTTAATCCACATGTGAATGATTTCAAGAATAATATGAATAAATCTCCAGAGAAGGCTTCATTCCTAGCATCACACTCCAGAGTCCACTCAAATCAGCAGGGAGAACACAAGGCGGATAGGTAATTCTGTAAAATTACCCTAGTGAAAATGTTGATAAATCCCCAATTATGACACCTGCTCTAGGATGAAAACAAATGCAAAATACAATACAATCACCAGTTAATATTTGCAAACCTTTCACACAAAACATTAATCCTCTTGAATCTTAAATCTGTTATCAACCTGATAATTTTTAAATGCCAAAATTTGTAACTATTTAGAACACAGTCCATCTTCATTGAAATTTGTTTAACATAATCACATGAACACAAAGGGTCACGAGTATAATCATATCATTATCTAGTTTATTAAGATATTGAAAAATCCTGAAATGATCGGGATAACACTTACAATATTTTGGAAAATGTTATCAACTCTCTTGCCACATACTATGCAAGATTAATAATTACACTGTTGCAACAGACAACAGGTAAATTACTGATAAGTTAACACAAAAGTTTATTAGCAAATATTCACAGGTTAAATGCTTACATATTCAAGATGACCCAATATGAAAATAACACTGCATATGGAAATATCACATAAAACATGGCTTCCAAAAGTGCAATTTACCATTTTTGTTGCCCAAGTAGGCTTTTCCTTTATTCCCAACCATAAGAAAGTTCAGGTTTCTCATGAACATACTAGCCTTTACTGAATAATTCTCTCTACTCAAAGAACAGGAAACAGTCTTATTTTTATACTCTAGCCTCAAACATTTGCATTTCAATTCTCCAGTTTACACCTATATGTGGAGTTTGCCGTCTCCTCTGGGCCAGCTGTCTTTTTACACATACAATCAACTTCTGCCCTTGTTTTACTACATTGGCTAGCACAGCTGCCAATCATTTCAGCTAATGCTCTTTCCTTTCTATTTCAGACACAGACCTTCTATTGTCACATCCGTATTACCAACTAGGCCTTTCAGCACCACAAAGCGCAAAGCAAGCTTCAATTTATCACCAACTATGGATCCTATTCCCAGCGATCAGGCCTATTCGTCGGCAGATTTCCTTAAAGTCCTCCTCTATTTTTCTTTCAGATGGCAGAGAGGAAGAGACACAGCTTTAGTGGTGGAGTCCCCTTTTTTTCCTTTATTTATTCGTAAATAGCCCTGAAGAGTTGCAGCAGCCTTGTTTTGGTTAAACCAGTTTCATCTCATGTCATTATTCCCACAATTGTTTTTTGTTTGTTTTGGGTTTTTTTTGTTTTGTTTTAGTATAAACAGATACTAAAAGGATATCTGTGCACTGGAGCCAAGCGTCATTTGTGTGTGTGTGTGTTTTTGTTTTTGGCAGACCAAGTTACTTAATGAGCTTCCAAAACCTAACAGAACGTCAAGGAAAAGCTTCTCTCCCCTCGCCCACCCGCCCCTTCCTCCCCTCCTCGCCCCTGCCACCCCAGCTCTTGTCAACAAGGACTGAGCACACGTCACTTCCTCCAGAACCTTCCCATAGCTTCCAGGAAGGCTCACCCGCCCCTTTCAGTGCAAAACATCCATCCTCTTTCGCAGACTCAAAAACTTTTTCTTCTTACGGACTCGGACGGTTCTTGCCACCCCTCAAGAAGGCTCCTCGCCCTTCCCTTAAAAAAAAGCCCCGCTTTCTGGATCCACTCCGTCAGCTCTAAAGCTCCCCAGATCGTCCTCCCCCCCCCCAGATTTCTCCCTCGTT
>JANHZT010001869.1:339062-349985 GCA_032468215.1 Stegonotus admiraltiensis | reverse complement strand
CCGTCCCAGTTTGCTGCGGGTGTAAGAGCTGGGTTCTGGGCTTGCCGGTATAACTGCCTTCACCTTCGCAGCTCTCCGCACCACAGGTGGCATCGGGGTCCCTGCCAAAGGTACGGCATACTCCGTTAGTCGGGAGGACACTTCACGGCAGTTGACATTTCCCGGCATTTTGGTTGTGGGTTTGGCGGCAGTGGCGCTGAGGGGAAAAGACCCGGCTTGCGCCTGCCATTGTGGTGTCCAAAAAGATAGTATAGCATGTGTTGCTTTTATGTCCAGCAGATGGCACTGTTTTTCAATGTTTTTCAATGTTTTTCAATGTCTTTCAATGTGTTTTAATTTTTTTCATGTTTTTACCTGTCACAGGTGTGACATGTACATAATATAGGTACATAAAAACACTCCCGTAGTCAAATGCAACATTGTGTCAAAATTTCAAAGCAATCGGTGAAGAACTTTCATAGATGTGCAATTTGATACAAACGGACATTTACATTTTTATTTATATAGATTTAACTTATGGTATATTTCTTAGTTTACAGAATTATTGTTTGTATTTTATTTTTATTATTCTAGTCTATGACCATAACAAAGATCTTGGTTTAATTACGCATTCTCATTAGATCACTTCAAATGTGGCATTTGTCACTTTACTTTATACATGTACATTATAAACTGAATAAGCATACAGTAATCACAGTTGTGTCCGTATTATTTTACTCATGTAGCTGGACTCCATTTGCAAGACAGCCTTTAGAAAATACAGCTGTTTGAAAAGTTCAAGGCTCTGGAGTCCATTAGCAGATTTTTTTTTTTAAATCCTTTAGTTTACTTGGAAGAAATAGTTGAAGCAAATGATGAAATAGTTGAAGCAAATGTGGAGGAGGTTCACAGACCTCATTTACTGAAAATGAACAGGCATTAAAATAGTATATCGGGAAGTTTTTCTTCTATGAATGTTAATTCTGTATTTTCAGAGATCTCCTGATATAATAATTCAAGATAATAACATTTGGGACCCAGTGAATGTTACAGAACATTCTGTTATAAGGAAGAATCATTCAGCTATTACTACACTCTTACAGTTTGCCAGGGGATTGTTCCAGAAACACAGCTTCCTTGACAAACTTTTAAAGTGTGTTGCTTGATAATTGAATTGAGTTTTCAACTCAAATGTCCAATAAATGCCTTGCTGCTTACTGGTTTTTAAGTAACCTTTGAAGTAACCTATATTACTAGGCTATCATACCAAAATCATGGGACAGAAGAGACCATTGAGTTCAACTCTTCATGCAGTAATATGGCCGCTGAACTCACTAAGCAACTCTAAGCAACTTATAGTTTACAGAAACATGAAGATAAGGAATTCCAAATAGAATAAAGATAAAATACAATGTAATAAACATTCTAGACATAAAAATGAATAATAGGATATAAGGTAATAGAAGTAACAACAGGAAAATAATTAACCAAGGCCACTCCATAGATCAGTGTTGGTGAACCTTTTTGGCACTCCCACTTTTTGGGAGCACGCACGCGCACATGGGGGTTTGCCAAAAACTGGAAGAGCAGCTTCCTGGTACATACGTGTGGGAGCGCTGGAAATCAGAAAAGCAGTTCCCCAGCACGTGCATACTGAGCTTCCGGTTTCTGGCAGGCGTATGCGCACCAGTCACCAGATCTTCCGGTTTCTGGTGCGCTGGCCAGCACGCATGTGTGTGCCGGAATCCAGAAGAGCAATGAGTGATGGCTGGCGTGCCCAGAGAGATAGCTCTGTGTACCACTTCCGGCACGCATGCCATAGGTTTGCCATCACTGCCATAGATAATTCAATCTAGGTCTTTAATTCTATTCATGGCCATCCCATAATCTGGACCAATCTCCTGGGGAAGAACCAGATTTTTAAGTCTTCACCGGTGAAAAGAAGGGTGAGGATCTTCCAAACCTTTGGGGAATAATATCCCACAGGGTAGACACAGCAGCAGAAAAGGCAAACAAAGAACCTTTGAATTAAGCAAGAGACTTTGGCCTGTGGATGTCTGTCATTTATCAAGATAATTTGCTGTTAAGCATTACAAATCTTTTCAAGGTAAACTAAAGTGGGGCAGCAGGCTGCAAGTATAAGGGAGAGAATATAGAAAGAGGTGTTTGGTGTTATAGCTGAATACTGCTAGTGGAAAAAGATACATTTTCAGAACTCCTATCTTAAAAACAGGCATATCAGATTGACAGCCAGGCCTATCTTTAAAAGAAAAGAAAAGAAAAGGACATGGCCCCAAATGGCTTTTTTGCTGTTTGTTTTTCTTGGGTTTGGGGAAGGGTTTTATTTTGGAGGAATCTTGCTTTTATTTACTTTAGCACTACACTGGAGAAAATTTGGCGTTCAAAATTGACACACTCTAAAAGAAATTGATTTAATAAGATGTGGGAGAAGCAATTCTGGCATGTAAAATTACAGCTGGGCTTGATGTTATTAGGAATTCTGTTGAAGAAAATGTGGATTGGAGAACGGTCTCTGAAGTATTCCCCCAATTGCGTAATACTGAACTAGTCTGTCAGGGAGGGCAGCATAATGTCATTAGAACAAGGGCTCAACTGATACCAGAGACAATGTTTAATAATTTATATTTTCATTTAATGCTGAGATAAAGCAATGCTTTTGTGTGTCAGCATGACTTCCTTTTAACTCACTTGGAAGTTACTTTTGCAGGCAGTACAGAATTTTTCATCAAGAGAATATTTGACATGTTGTTAATTAATAAAATACACTGCGTAATTTTCAGAGTAATACAAGGATTAGGAAGAAAAAGAAAAGAGAATAGTATGCTATGTTATTTGTAAAATATAATTCATACACTGATTAACTTTATACGTTTCAGAATTCTGTGGGAAAGGAGTAAAAGAGGTTCACAAGCTCAATTAGCAAGTATTCATGTTAGTGTAAAGACCTTACCAGTGGTGGGTTTCAAAATTTTTTACTACCGGTTCTGTGGTTGTGGCTTGGTGGGCGTGGCTTGGTGGGCGTGGCAGGGGAAGGATATTGCAAAATCCCCATTTCCTCCTAATCAGCTGGGACTTGGGAGGCAGAGAATAGATGGGGCAGGGCCGGTCAGAAGTTTTATTACCGGTTCTCCGAACTACTCAAAATTTCTGCTACCGGCTCTCCATAACTGATCAGAACCTGCTGAAACCCACCTCTGTACTTTACATAAAAAAGAGTAAAATCAACATCCATGAGTCTATACTAATGTTAGCCTTCGAGCTGGCACAGTCTTTAACCAAACATTCTACTTATAAATTGGTTAAGACAAAAACTAACAGTGGTTTCTCTATTTATACTGAGATAACTTCTACAAAAAAGAATATTTCAAGAAGGTTTAGGAGAATTATCTGATGAGCACCTTCAGTGCTAGGTGTATGTATAAATGTAACTTGGATTCAGTGATAGGAATCCAAGTTACATTCCAGTTATTCCACCTGTTAATCTTGTCGGACCCTCCGCACAAATCCTTTTGATCTCCTTTTTCCTGCTCCTTGAAGGCTGCCTTTATTTGATTTGGAGGAAGGAAGGCAAATAGATAGTTGGCAATGAAAGTTTCCATCTACACTGGATTTTACTCTTCAGTGATACTTTCTGTTGCCTTTTCAGAACGTTACTGAACAGAATTCATCCACGTTGGAAAATAACTTCCTGTATATATTGCTCAGTGATTCATGTGTGTGTTTTCCATACCTCTCATTTGGACATTGGACACTTAATGAAGCTGAGAAAAAAAATGAGCTTATACTTATCTGCTCTATCTGCTCCCTCCCCTCTTCCTAGTGTGCTAATGAAATATCAGATTTCCTTAATTAATTAGACATACTTTCTCAATACATCTTGAAATCTATAGTAGGGTTCCCCAACCACCAAACTGAGGCCCACTACCAGGCATTGAGATGATTGGAAGTGGTGAGTGAGAGCACTCACTTGCCCACTGCTTGCCCCTGAACCATCCCCTCTCCGGCCCTACCCCCACCCCGCCAGTCTGCAAAAGAAGAAAGTTTGGAGAACTCTGATCTATAGTTCTAGGTTAATATTGTAATAAAACAGAAACTGAAACTTGATCCAGGATTTAGATAGCCATAGTGTCTTAGAGTTGTTAGTTACTTTAATATTATGCCTGTTGCATATTTTATTAATTGACCTCATGTATTTACTTTTTAAATACAGGTAGTCCTTGATGTTTTAAATATTATTACTTTATCATAAAAAGTAAAATACAAAACAGAAAAACAAATAAAACAAAACAAAAGAATACATTCAACCCTAACAACAACCAAAAAAAAACATAGTGTACAAAAAAAGAGGAAATGGTGATCAAATAAATTTCACATTTAACATATAGGATCCACCCTGGCTGGGTACTGAAAAAAAAAAAAGAAAAATCAGTAAATTCTCTTCCCCTTTTACACACATAAACAGTGGTGGGATTCAGCTGGCTCGGATCACTTTGGGCGAACCAGTAGTTGCGACCTGCGGGTGGCCCTCCCCCGCCCCGGCGCTATGCCGTCCTATTTAGCCACGGTTTTTAAGCCGCATGCATGCGTGCAAGCCACGTGTGAGAGCAAAGTGAATGTGCAGAAGGCCGCATGCATGCGGGGAAGGTGTGCACGAGAGTGAAGTAAATGTGTGTGCGTGCGTGCTCACATATTCAATTCTGAGTGAACTGGTTGTTAAATTATGTGAAGTCCACCTCTGTACATGAATATATACATATACATATGCATGCACACACACCAGGGATGGGTTCAACTTACCTTTACTACAGTGGGGCCACATGTGCGTGCTTGCTTCGCTCACATGTGCACTCTTCTGCACAAGCACAGAAGCGTTTTGATGATGTCAGGGTCGGTTGGCGGAGCCTCCCGCCAGTTTTACCACTGGTTCTATAGAACCAGTGCGAACCGGGGGCAACCCACAGCTGACACACACACACACACACACACACACAAACATACACATGAAGAAGAAAAAGCAGTCAACAGGATAAGCTATACATTAAACTAATCTTCAAATCCCTCTGTTAACCATCTGTTATTGTATTTAACATGTAGAAAGTCTTATAAAGCTGTGTAGTCCATTACTACTAATCACAACAATTAATTTTGCCACCTCTACTAATTCAGTCAATTTCAAAATCCATTCTTCAACAGTCCATTTATCTTCAATTCATTTAGTGACTGTTTCGAAGTTATAATAGCTTTGAAAAAAGTGACTTATGACCATTTTTCATACTTATGTCTGTTGCAGTGTCCCTGTGATCATATGATCAAAATTCAGATGCTTAATAAGTGGCATGCATTTATAACAGTTGCAGTGTCCCAGGCAGAGTCAATGGGGAAGCCAGAATCACTTAAGAACCATGTTACTAACTTAACAACTGCAATGATTCACTTAACTACTGGAGCAAGAAAGGTCATAAAATGGGGCAAAATTCATTTAACAACTGTCTTGCTTAGCCATAGAAATTTTGGGCTCCTTTGTGGTCATAAGTTGTAGGTCACCTGTATGTATTATTGTCTGTAAGGTGCTTTAAGGGCCATCATTTAACTTCCTTCTGTTAAGATGGAGAGGACCTAAAATGTACTCAATTCAAGTTGTTGAAGCCGTTTTATAACACATCTTTTGTGTTGTGCTTCTGCTTTGTGTCAATTTCTATAGCATATATAATAAATAATAGTATTTCCCTTTGAATATAAGTGTGTATAGGTGGACCTCACTTAATGACTGTCCTGAAAAAGTAATTTTATGAGCAGTCATTGTATTTATGTCTGCCACCGCATCTCTGCAATTACGTAATTGACAGCCAGGCTCTTTGCAAATAGTAGGCGTTTACAATTGTCACAGTGTTCCCATGGTTACATGATTGCCATTTCCATGATTCACAACTGGCTCCTGACAACCCAAGTTAATGTAGAAGCTGTCAGCAAAATTGCAATTCATGGCCATGTGATATCTCACTAAATAAAAACCCATAGTGACTCACTTAACCACTGAATGATCAGAGACATGGTGAGTCTGTCATGATCGTGCAATTTCTCACTTAGCAACCATGGTGCTTAGCAATGGAGTTACCAGTGCCAGTTGTGGTCGCTAAGTGAGGACTACATGTTGTTGCAAAAGTACTTGATCCCTACAACTATGATTCAGAAAGTAAATTACATGATCTATATACTGTATATATAGATATATAGATATATTTACAAGCATTAATCTGTGACGATGGAATAATCAGAGTATTTCCTCCAGAGTGAGTTATTTTTTTAAGGACATTTTAGAAACCAATTTCAGGGGGGAAAAGATGATAAAAGCATGTTGTTTTTCATACTTCTCAAACAAAGCAGACCGTTGAAAGACAAACAACAAGCTTGACATTTTGGAAGGGCAGCAGCTGGAGCAACTACTTCTCCATGTTCCCATTACCTCCACCCTCTTCTGTCATCTGCCCTTCCCATTCCCTGGTGTATATTGAACGAATTAAACGTCAGAAGCTTAGGCGGAAATGTGCTAAGGAATGTGCTAAGGAATATCTATACACCATCTTTGGCCCTCAAAGGGGATGCTGATGTTCTGGCAACAGTATTGATGGGGAGAAGGAAGAGGTTTAATTATTAGCCTTGTTTACTCCTAGAGAGATTAGCTAATATCTGAACCTTCTCCCCTCCCCCACTACAAATATTTAGGCTATCATTCCATCGGTTGTATGATGGAAGGTCTGGCAAATCGGTTTGGGTTGGAAGGAAGTATACTTGCCTCATCCCACATTTCATGGCATTTAGTGCCAGTGATAAAAAGTTACTGTTGGCAATTTATACCATTACCTAACATTTCCTAATAAATGTTGTTTTGATTGAATCTTTAGCAGATGACACCCGTTACTGTTCGTTTTGTCTCTTTTGCTCGAGGAAAATTGTCTCATTTAACATAGTCTGCAAAGTACACAAGTGTTATCATGTACAAGGAAATGTGTGAATCCTTATAAGTGAAGTCACTGGAAAAGAACTTAGCGCATAGATGACTGCCTGACACCTTTAACCATGGCATTTTGGCAGATCGTTCTTAAATCTGTTTTATCTTAATTGGTTTTACATATGTGATAGTCAGGCAGACCAACTGGGTATCTTCCAATGCCTATTTGCTACCGTAGTCTTTCCCAATTAATCCTGCAGTTGTATAATATCCTAACTCCCACAATTCCTAGCTAGCAAAGGCATCAGTTATATTGTTTAAGGATGATGGAAGTAGAGGGTTAGCAGATCTTTTTTTTCTTTTTGGCTTCAGGAATTTTCATGCAACTATATTGGCTTAACTGTTTTTAGGATGACCCATAATGTTGGCATCAGTTTAATGATTATTGTACAAAAATCACATGACTGCAGTGCCGATACATAAAACCATGCTTATTATATTCCATTTTAATTCTAATTCATTCCAGTCTAATGTAGTAGAGTTAGTCCTCAGATAACAATCACTTGTTCAGCAACCTTTGAAACTTATGGTGCTGAAAAAGTTTTCAACCTTTCCTGCTGGCTTCCTGCAATGGGGAAACAGCAAACAAAGTTGCAGGCTGCTCAGGTAAATCTCTTGCACCCAGCAGTAGCCAACCAAAGGTTTGTGATGCTTATGTTGCAACAGCCCTTGTGTATCTTCACACACTTTCCCCCACTTTGCGGCAACCACCACAAACCTTGCTGTACTTGCATTGCATGGGTCCCTGCCCCACAGCAACCACCTCAAGCCTCTCTGCACTCAAGCTGCTCTGGACAGGACCTTCACACCAGTAATGGGTTGCTCCTGGTTCAGTCTGGTTCTATAGAACCGGTAGTAAAACCGGCAGGAGGCTCCACCCGCCTGACACAATGTCATCATGGGTGATCTGCGCATGCACTCTCCCACTGCGAACCAGTAATAAAGGTAAGTAGAACCCACCCCTGCTTCATACGCCCTACCCTGCCCTGCAGCAGTCACTTATTTCTTTTTATTTACCTAATTCAATTTCTATAGCCACTCACTCTTATTTGCCTGAAAGCCACTTTAAAACTTCCCCATGGACTTTGCATGTTGGAAATGGTAGGAAGTTGCAAGGACTGCTGAGATTGCTTTCACTAGGTGATGCAGCAATGTGACAATGACCTGTACGACCATATTGCTTAGCAATGGAAATTCCAATCCCAATTACCATCAATAACTGAGGACTGCCTGTACAGTAATAGTTTACCAAAGTAGTACTCTGTGTGTCTGTGTGTCTGTGTGTATGTGTGTATGTAGATACATATATACACACACCAGGGGTGGGTTCTCCTTATCTTTACTACCAATTTGCAGCGGGGCTGCTCTTGCTCACTCACTTTGCTCACACGCATGCACGCACGCTCTTCTGCACATGCGCAGAAGCGTTTTGATGACATTGGGGTCGGTGGGCGGAGCCTCCTGCTGGTTTTATTACCAGTTCTATAGAACCGGTGTGAACAGGGGGCAACCCACCACTGACACACACACACATATATACTGTGTGTGTATATACAATGTATACACACATGTACATACACACACAACACACATACATACATATACAGAAGTACTTAGGTAAACTATTTTACACTATACACTAATTTCTAGTGTATCATATGTATATTTGGAATTTGGAAATACATACAGTATGTATATGCATATGTATTTTCAAATTACATTAAAGTGCTCTTCATATTGTTATTAATAGTATTCCAAATTACTTCATAGCATATACATTCAATCTTTTAAACTCTGCTTTTGGAAAAAAAGTTTCTTTTAAAAAAATAAATATAAAGGTGAAATCATATGGTAAATTTCAATTTGTTTCAATGAATATTCAAAATTGCAGACTATTACTTCCATTAATAAAGCAGGAGTTGAATGTGATTCACAGGGTTTCCCTATGAAATCCACTAGCCTTCCTATTTTTCTTCCTTAGCTGTTCCAGGAAAGGAATAAAAAATTGTCTGTGACCAGCTGACAAATGGGGAAGGTTATATTATTTATATTTATGTTATGTTATGTTACGTTACGTTACGTTACGTTACATTACGTTACATTAGTTGTGTTTTATGTTATGGTACATTGTGTGTTATGCTGCATTGTGTATTGAGTTATGTTTGTTATGTTATGTTGTGTTGTGTTATGTTGTGATGTGATGTGATGTGATGTGATGTTATGTTGCTATTTCTGAATGAATAAAATATGAGAACAATAATACATGTTCTGTTTACAACCTAAGATCATTGGTGCAAAATGTAGCAACTACATAATGCAAGGTACTATGAACTCATCTGTGCCTTTTTTCTTTTTTGCGAAAGATGTAAAAAGTTCACCAATTTGGGAACAGGATGCAGTAAAAAATGCCATAGCAATTTGCTCTTCCTTTAGACCAGTGGTTCCTAACGTGGGGCCCATGCCCCATAGGGGGGCAATTTGATTTTTAATGGGGGCAATTTGAATTTTGTTTAAACCAAGTTAATGACCTTTTAGGCTTCCTCTGCGTGAGTAGAGTTCACTTTTTGAGTAAAATAAGAATTATATGTCACAGGAGGGCATCAGGATTTTAGAGATTCTTAGGTGGGGCATGGCCAAAAAAAGGTTGGGAACCACTGCTATATCAAATCTCCTAACCATGACATTTCAGTGACAGTCTGACAATTTCCAGAAGCAATTTATCAGAACTAAAAGCATTTCAAGGTGTCCTGGAACTGCTATTTTCCTCAGAGGTGCAACAGAGCATTGCTGAATCAGTGAGTGTTGCCTATCTATGCTTTCTGAGTTCAGCTGAAAATGTTGGAGTTAAAATTTAAACACATTTGACAGCTGAAGACTTAACTATCAGAGACGCTGTCTGATATATTATAGAATTATTTTTACCTTAAAATGATTTCACTTTCAGAGGATTGCTTTTAGTGAGCAAAAAAGGACTTCTCTTATGTTGTTTCCAAGAAAAAATCATCGATATATTTATTTCCAGTTTAGCTTTTAGAATTTTTCATAAGTTTTATGATTATTTTGTGTGCAAGTAATGTATTATGTTATTTATTCTTTAAATATGTTTAAATTTATCTTTTTATTGTTTACTTCTTTGAATACTGTTTTTATTTCAGGCAAAGATAAATTATAAACCAAACTTAGTATAATTCTTCAGCCATCTTCAAAAACTGTTTCTTGTATCTATTATTACGTTACTTGTAAGACCAACAATAAAACAGTTTTGTAGAGCAATAGCAGTAAAAATTACTGTTTAATTTTTAAAAAATGCATGCAGTATTGTATTGCTTCTGCATGATCCAGATTTATTTATTTATGTATTCATTCATTCATTCATTCATTCATTCATTCACTCACTCATTCACTCATTTATTTATTTCCTTCCTACCTTTATTGTTTTTATAAATAATTTAAGGTGGTAATCACACAAAATGTTTCTTCCTCCACCTATTTTCTCCACAACAACACTCCTATGAGGTGAATTGGGCTGAGAGAGAGTAATTGGCTCAAAGTGACCCCCCTGGCTGTCATGGTGAGGTGGGACTAGAATTCATAGTCTCCTGGCTTCTAGGCTAGCCTTTTCCAATAGACTAGACCAAAGTGGTTCTCATATTATGTTATTATGTTTTGGTAATGAAATCACCATTTTGGTTGTTTTCTTTTAGAAGGCATTGAAACAAAATGTTTAAAATTTATTTTAACATGAACATGTTGTTTCCATTATATCTGGGGGATATAATGGCCCCCACGGAGAGGGTTCACAACTTGGGCGTCCTCCTGGATGCACGGCTGTCTTTAGAAGACCATTTGACGGCTGTGACCAGGGGGGCTTTTTATCAGGTTCGCCTGATTCGCCAGTTGTGTCCCTTTCTGGA
>JANHZT010001869.1:290783-312351 GCA_032468215.1 Stegonotus admiraltiensis | reverse complement strand
AGCCCTCCCCGAAAATATTTAAACACATGCGTAGCCAGTCCCCGCCATTTCCTCTGGTTTCCTCCACGTGCCCCAAAATAAGACCTCCCCAAAATAAGGCCAAGTGCTTATTTCAGAGTTCAAAAAATATAAGACAAGGTCTTATTTTCAGGAAAACATGGTAGCAAAAACCTAGTTTAGCAGTCATAGGATTTAAAAGCCAAAGTTTCTGGACCTGAGTTTTGTCTGAATTTCAGGGTATAACATACAGTATTTGACTCCAAAACCAGTCAAAGTAATGTTTTGCTGAATTTAATTGAGACAACACAAATAGAGGGTTTGTAAGTTCAGAGTTTGCTATTTCAGGTATAGAATTAATCCTACCAAGCCTTCTTACCCATTTTAATTTAATAAAAGTTATTTGAGTCACTAAGACTATGAGACCCAATGTGTACAATATTAATAATTTAATAATATATTAAGAACTGTATAATTATGTCATACTATTATTACCTGGAAGATCATTGGGAATGTATAATTTTCAGCTGAAATGGATTCTTCAGAATTCGGTAAACTGCTTAGAGCTTAATGGTAAGAGTGGGAGAAAAAAGATTTTGTAAAAACTATATTTTGAAGAAGATATATTATTGCCTCTTAAATCCCTAAAATGTTTAAATGCTAATTAGTTCTAACTGGTAAGGAGCTTACTAGCTGTGTATTCCAATGTTATGTTTTTATAACGGAAGTATAAAATACTTAATTATTGTCTTTACCACTCTTTTGTAATATAAAAACAAGATAAACTACCCCATTAGAGGGGGAAAAACCTTTTCTTTGCTATTGTTTTAGTCATCTATATTTATTTAGCTAGAATCTGGGGATTTCAGTGCTGTTAGCTAAATCAAAATAGTTGAAAAAATATTCTCAAAAAGGCAATAGCAAATTACTTGTATATTGTTGCAAGGAACTATGTAGATATTTTCATGAATTTACTAAGAACAGAATTTTACTCAAAGGAGATTTTACCTCTTAAGGGCATCCTAACAGCCACAGTTGTAAGTCAATAGCTGTCAAAGAAACAAGAGAATTGAAGTGGAGCTAGTTTGATTTCCCTTCACAATGGAGTTACAGAGTTTGGAACTAGCCCAAAAGCTTTTCTTGTTTCCTTGACTGGTATGCCTCTGATAGTGGACACAATGAAATTGTTCTTATTAAAACTGCTTTTAATCATTAATATAATTAATTCATAGATAATGGATATGATCTCTTTTTGATGTCAACTAACCTAGTTACCTTATTTTGTCATTTCATATAGTAGCCAATTGAATGAGGATTTTACCAGTTCTGAATGAGTGATTTCAAATTAGCAGCCTTATAAGAGAAAATGGAGAAAATATTCCCATTTGCTCTATATTATCCATAAAGTTATAAGTTAAGAAGATCCACAATCATTACCTCTCCACCATTAAATTTACTTATTCCCTCTAGGGGAAAGTGAGATGTTGCATTTCTTGAATGTTGTAGTTCTCCTTTTTTGCTCTTTCAGTAGCAGTGCATTCCTTGCTTTTGTGGCGTTTACTAGGAATTCTCTTTTCTCTCCAGGTTCTAGTTTTAGATAAATTGAGCATGTAATATCTCTCTGTACTTTTCTATTCCCTCTGTCCCCGACCCCAAAAAAACCCTTTTAAGGCATTGTGATCAAATTGCATTGGATCTCAAACAATATATTTTTTATTGTCCATTATACATAGTTTTAATTTGCCATATTTGCTAGATACATGCTTTTAGTTCGCTGAGAGCTTGGGGGCAAGTGAAGACAAAAAAGTCATTTTAAAGTAAAGTATGTTTCCTGTTTGTTAAAATAGTAATAATAGTAACACACTCCTTGGTTTATGTCCATTTGTTCAATGACTATTCAAAGTTATGACAGCACTGAAAAAATAGATGTACAAGCAGTGTCTGAAGTTTCAGCTGTTTTGGCAACCCCACAATCAAGTAATTGCAATCCAGGTGCTAGGATGTCCAGCTCAAAATTATGACATCCCAAGATCATGTGACTGCCATTTGGGACTTTTCCTACCAGCTTTCCACAAAGTAAATGGGGAACCTGGCAGGAAAAGTCTCAAGTCATTCTGGTAAGTTGCTTCGGCCAGCACAGCCACCTTCCCCTTGGCTCTTGTGGGGCCACCACTGGGCCTTCTAAGCTCTCCCTGGCCTTCCTTGATTTGCGTGAGGCCTCCCAAGCCTTCCCAGTCCTTCCCCATTCCAGTGTGGCACCCCAAGCTCCTTACCTGAGGATCTTGCCACTTCTGATTAATGACCCACACATCTCGAAGTTATGATGGTGAATGGAGCTGTCAGGTGATTAGTGATAGCTATTATTAGTGATAGTGATAGCTATTGATAGCAGGTGATTAGTAATAGCTATTAGTGATAGTGTCAGCTATTAGTGATAGCTGACATTGCTATCACTAATCGATGCAGTCAACATTGCACTTTGCAATTGCATCACCTAGTGATGGCAATCCAAGTCCCAATTCCTGTTGTAGTATGTGAACTACATGTAATATTATATCGGGTTACTGTACCTGTAACATTTACCAGTAATGATACTAAAGCATTTAAACTGTTGCATTTTAGGTTGAAGCCAAAATGATCAATACCTATATGCATTCTTTTAGTTTAAATACAATGGTATTTTCAATATTGTTTTATTAATGTTCTTGCTACATTTATTTATTTATGAAAATGAATATGGCCACCCAACTCACTCTTGATGACTGGGTGACTTACAAAGATAAAAACCTAATTTAAATCTTATAGGAGAGGTGGACATCATAAAAATTTAATTAATAAATAAATATAATACTAAAAATAACCTGCTACAATTTGGAAAATTGTTTGCAAAGTACAGCAAATCTATGTATAATCAATAATTGATTAATCATTAATATTAATCCATACTACTTGACTTGTTTCTTAGGGTCGTCCTATTATTTTATGTTCTAGAGAAGATACAGAGAGCTCCAAATTTGCTTACAAAACAATTGAGTTGCCACAGACAGTTGATTGTCTACAGGGAGTCTTGAGTGTGATCCCTCTACAGCTGCTTTCGTTCCACCTGGCTGTTCTCAGAGGATATGATGTAAGTTACTTCCATATTTAGTCATTCCAATTAAAGCAAGCACAGTTGGATACTTCCTGGTTTCTTCAAATTGGAAACAAGAATGAGTGATAGGATTTAAACAAATAGCTATAAATAATTGTGGTTTCTATAAAGATTAAGAAATTATTAGCATTTAGGCATCTTTTAACTTGAACCACAAACTTCAATAAAGATAGAACTAACCATCTTGCTTGGTGTGTGATTCCTATTATCCAAAATATAGTAATAAGAGCCAAGCAGTGATTGTGATAAGAGTATTTGCAGAATCACTATGATATAGTATTTGAATACTATAGTATTTGAATACTGTAGACAGTCATTTTCTTAGCATGTAAAAAGATCACAAAAAGATATCAAAGAATGTAGGGTCTGGGTCATGGCACAAATGAAATGAAACAAAGAAAAGTTAGAATCAAGCAGAAGTCAAACTAAGCCAGCTACCTAAGGATATTAGTGGTATTGGCATATATTTACATAGTTTGGGAAGACATACAGCCATCAGGATATTTTATTTTCCTTTATGTTCCTTTTAAATGGGATAATTTTTATTGTGGTATGATGAAAATCTTTTTCTTTCTTTTTCCAGGTGGATTTCCCAAGAAATTTGGCTAAATCTGTGACTGTAGAATAAGTATTGTGTTATAAAATATAGCCTGATAATTTCATGATGCTAAGTTAGGCTTTATTTAACCTAACTTTGGCTGGTTTTAGTGGATGAACTCACCACAGATAACAAATCATGGCTGTTTCTTGGCAGTTTGAAGCCATGATCTGAAATTGATTTTCAAATCCTGATTTATTTTAATCAACTTGTTATGTCTAAACTTGGACTCCTGGTTTGTTTTTGAATTTTGTCAGTGCAATTTAAGAGTAGTTTTAAAAGATACCATTCATCAGGATAAATGCTCTACTTTCCCAAATCCTTAATTCTCCTGTTACCATTCTTCTTTCCAAGGTGAGCTCTCTGTGTGTAAGGCAGAGACCAAGCATCTCATTTTCCTAAAAGCTCAATATCCATTTCTCCGGAGGGAAACTAATGAAGCTCATAAAGTATCATTAGGAGGAAAAGCACACCTTAATATAAAATCCCAAAACCTTATGTAGAGGTTTTTACATTTTTTAAATGTACCAATCCAGAAGCAAAGCATATACCATCCTTCTTTTCAGAAAATACAAAACGCATACAAGCCCATTGTCCACAAGAACACAGGCAAAATGCACATATTATTAAAGAGACTAATAAACATGCAAACAACTTTAGAAATAAAAATACAACCATTCATATAAAATATATGTGCACACCTACCATTGCTACAGGCAATCTCATCCTTTACGTGATAGAATGCTTAGGAAATGGTAGAGAAAGAAATCAGGAGTTCACAGGACAACTCACGGTTATTTTTTGTCTGAGAGATTGACTCTGGTTTGTTTAAATGTCTTTTTTGGGTTTCAAGCAAGTATTCTAATTATTCTGACCCTACACTTCAAACCATAACTTTTTTTACTGTGAGTTTTTTAACATGAGAGTAATGAACCAATAACCAGCATATCGTTAACTCGAAAATATTTGGAAAGATGTCCTTACTTTTTTGGGGGGGGGGGGGGAACTGTTTAATGTGCCTTTAAATATTTGTTATGTACTTTACTAAGTGCTCTTGCTTGTAGCAGTACTGAAATAATCAAATTGCCAAAGAAAGAAAAAAACTGTTGTTTACATATGTTTAAAGAATAGTGTTTTTTACAACTGTGCAATATATGTACATAGCTTTTTTTCTGAGTTACTGTGAATAAATCAACACTATGAGCAGCCTGATGCTATACATGTTTACTCAAATTAAGTCCTTATGAAATTGGTAAGATTTGCTTTTGGGTACATGTACATACAATGGTTGTCTTACTTTTAAATACAAAGTATTTATAAATACACATGTATAGCATTTAAGTTATATAGCATATGGATTACCTCTATTAGTAGATAATGCCTAGGAATTAATCCTTGTTAATTAAGTTTGTATTAATTTGTTACATTTACACATCTCATTAAGGCAGAATAAATGATGCAGTCACTCTCACCTGACCTCCTGCCAGAACAGCTCAAACAGCCATAGAATCCCATTCTGTGGTTTGGCTAACATAATTAAATCAGGAACTCTATTGTTCTGCCTGCTTACAAACCAGAGTTGGAAGCTATTGGACAGCCAAGCAGAAATGTTCAAAGACCATGAATGAATCTGGTTTAAACATAATATGTGAATGCAGTCTCTTGTATATTGACTGTTTTACTTTGGGCAGTTGTACTTTTAACTGAATTTCTATTGCATTTACCTAACTTTTTATATTTCTGTACTGTTGTTTATGAAAACTTCTCAAACGTCATTTAAAGTTGGTTGTGTTTATGTTGAACTGTTGTGTTTAGATAAAATTCATTATATATGCCTCAGACTATATTTTCTTGAATAGTTGTATTTAACCCTATAAATTTACTGCATATTTTGTGAGTACGTTTCTACTTAACCATCAAACAACCAAAATGCTATGCAAATTAAAGGAATCATTGATTACAAAAATGTCTCGATTTTGCTGCATCTGATTTTTTTTTTTTTACTGGAGCTATTATGTATAAAAGCTGTCTACAATATTCTGTGACTAAGCAGAATGGATCACATTTGATTTTTAAAATGGAGTAAGTGGCAGATTGTAAGCAAAAATTTGGGGAAACTGTTGGAAAGAACGCAAACCCCCAATCCCCAGTGGGATTCTAGTTAGGATGTTCTGAGTCATTGTATCTGTCTTTGAAGGACACAGGCCTTCAGATATTCATAGAATAGAGACTGAGAATATTCTCATAGAATAGATGCATGCAGTGGTAAGGGCTTGCTATAGTTTTAATCTGGTCAGGTGGAAAAATCCTATTTATCAGAGGTTGAATTGATTATTTTGATCCCTTCTGTTGCCCTTGGCATGCCAGGATGCTTTATTGCCCTGCCTTCTGTTCTATCTGGGCACGTAAAGACAATTTTAAGCTGTACCATATAAAAATGTACAGGGATATGTTTGAGGCTGAAATACTTCGTAAATACAATATAGATGCTGCTAGAGACTGACATTTTTGTTTGTTACATATTAGCCTCCCACTTTAGGACAAGTCTTTATAGGGATTTAATAGGGATTTAAAATGAGTCTGGTACTTTTCCAATGCACACATTTTATTAAACAACGTAACGCTTTAGTGGGTTGTAACTGACATAATCAAATGTATAGAGTGGTTGAACTGATGTAGCTTTATCGCTAATTATATTTATAGCCCATCTTTATTTTGTGTAATTCAAAGCAACATACAAATCTTATTTCCCCCCACAAAAATTCCTTGAGGTAGGTTGGGCTAAGAGAGAATGACTGACCCAAAGTCACCTGACTGGCTTTGATGCATAGGGGAGGACTAGAACTCCCAGTTTTTAGTTTAGTATCTTAATGACTATATCTAACTGGTTCTTGTTCAAAAAAAGGTATGACCCAGGAGCATGTAGGTAAAGAAATGGTGATGATACAGATGCAGGTTGCACACTAGAGACATTGAAAATACTCATCAATTAGCATGTATAAGCTGTTAAAAACCCATTGTATTAAGACCTGATAGCAGAATAACACAGTTGGAATGGGTCTTGGAGGTCTTCTAGTCCAAACCCCTGCTCGAGGAATCTGTATGCCATTTCAGACAAATAGTTGTCCAATCTCTAATTAAAAATCTCCACTGATGGAGAACTCTCAACTTCTTCATGCAACTCATTCCATGATTAATTGTTCTGTCAGGAAATTTCTCCTTAGTTCCAGGCTGGTTCTCTCCTCTCACTTTTAATAAAAAGTGTTAACCAGAAAGGGTGCTATCAGGCATCTCCTAATTTTGGGCTACCATAGACTAACAGTTCTCTGCAACATGTGGGAACTACGGGAAGTACTCCTGAATACACTGGTGCCTATAACATTAGGTTGCAAACCTCTACTATTTTCATCATTTAAAATAGAAAAGCAGAAAGGTTTGATAGATTTTCATATTTGGTTTTGGGTCAAGAATGAACCACATAGTTGCCTTTGAAAAGATAATCCTCTATAGCCAGTAGAAATGCATTTTAAGAATAAAACTATAAAAACACACCTGGGCAGGCACAAACAATCAAGACCAAGAACTTAACGTAACAGCCCCAATCAGAAGGTGAGTTACTTTTTAAAAATTTAACTTATATATGTGGAAGTAAAGCAACTTGCTCCTTCATGGATTACTGCCTTGTCGTGGTGAAGGGGTTTGCATAGTTCAATGAAGCTATGAGCTATGCCGTGCAGGGCCACCCAAGACGGACAGATCATAGCAGAGAGCATGACAAGTGGATCTGACAAAACACGATCCACTGGAGAAGGATCCAGTATCTGCCATGAAAACCCCATGGACAGTACCAAAAGGCAAAGAGAGATGACGCTGGAAGATGAGCCCCTCAGGTCGGAAGGTGTCCAATATGCTACTAGGAAGAGCAAAGGGCTACTACTAGTAGTGCCAGAAAGAATGAAGTGACTGGGCTAAAGCTGAAAGGACGCACTGCTGTGGATTTATCTGGTGGTTAAAGGAAAGTCCAATGCTGTAAAGAGTTATACTCCATAGGGACCTGGAATGTCAGATCCATGAATCAAGGCAAGCTGGACGTGGTCAAACAAGAGATAACAAGACTGAACATCAACATCTTAGGAATCAGAGAACTAAAATGGACAGAAATGGGTGAATTTAATTCAGATGACCATCAGGTATACTACTGCAAGCAAGAATCTCTCAGAAGAAATGGAGTAGCCTTCATAGTCAATAAAAGAGTAGGAAAAGCAATACTGGGATACAATTCCCAAAATGACAGAATTATCTCAGTTCGAACCATTCAATATCACAGTAGTCCAAATCTATGCCCCAACCACTGGTGCTGAAGAGGATGAAATTGACTGGTTCTATGAAGCCCTACAGCACCTTATAGAATTAACACCAAAAATGATGTCCTTTATCATCATGGGGGATTGGAATGCTAAAGTAGGAAGCCAAATACCACCTCTGCCTGGCCCCAGAGTGGGGAGGGAATGTTGATTTTGCAGTATCCTTCCCCTGCCACGCCCACCAAGCCACACCATGCCTATCAAGCCACGCCCACATAACCAATAGTAAAAAAAAATTGGCTTTCACCACTGCTTTTATTCAACCACATCAAGCTTGTTCTGGCAGGCACAATAGTTTCCACTGCCTTGTCTGTAGAGGAGAGGTTCTGAAGCAAAAGAAGACAAATGAGCATTTCAAGAGAGAAGTAACCATTACCTAATGTTTATTCTCTGGGGAGTGAGAACACAGATGAGCAATAGGATGAGATAGCTGTTCTAAGACCAATCATTTTCCCTGCATAGCAGAGTGGTACAAACAACAGGTCCTTCCTGTTGTGATAAGAGAAAGATACCAAATAACCATTGCCCTACTTGCCAAAAATATATTGTGCCTGCTGCCAGGTAGCCAAATGTAGAGGTGGCACTGTCAGAGGGAATATAGGGGCTTTGAGTGCTGGCAAAAAAGCATTCTCTACTGTCCATAAATCAGATGCTTTTATTATTATTTTCTTTTAAAGTTAGCATTAAGCAGTTTCCCCCCAAAGGGGTAAATTTCTCATGGAGTTACATTCCTAATTTATTTTCGTTGTACAAAAATGTTCCATAAGGAGGTAAACTGTGGCTGCAACAGATACCTCTTGTGCTATTCTGAGTAAGGTAGCCTTGATTTTGTATTCATGGTTTTGGAGATGTGGGTTTGGCGTAATAGTTGTCAAAGGTTGAAGCAAAAGCATGAGAGTTCAATTGAAGGCAGCTGTATAGTTGCATGGGCTAAATGAGTTTGTCTGAACTCATGTTTCTTTTTTTATGTTTTTGCTATAAACCACCCAGGATTACAGTATATCGTATGTAAGATAAGTGGGAAAATAAGTAAATAAAAAGAATTTATTAGACAATGTTCAAAATATTAAATTGGACAGTTCAGGGACATTTGGGTACTACTACCACTACCACTAAGTGGTATATATGCCAACTTTTTTCAATGACACATCTGTCATTAGGTAGCATACTATATCACAGTATATCCAACCACATTTTAATCTAGACTATTATGTGAACCCGGCCGGAGTATATCAGTTTATAAATACCTCTTACAGAAAAGGGGGTTGAAAAAACTACAAGTAAATATAAGTAGTTTATAATGGCTAATTCTGCCCATCCTACTTGCATTTACCCTACCTACCTCATGCCATAGTTAAACTAAGTTAGTGCATTAAAAACAGAGCAATTTTTCTTGCACTCTTATGTTGACATGTACCATTTCTGTTGTTGTGAAAAGTGGACCATTACCGGGGAGCAGACATTAGTCATGATGTACTTTCAAACCGAGCAACCGAATCGGAAAGCCAAAGTCACGCACAAGGCGTGTGGCATTTCAGCCTCCCAGACACAGATAACTTCGCCTCCGAGGAACCCACCGAGCACCACCCCCGCCGCCCCCCACATCCTCTTAAGAGGAACGCGCCTGTCGCGCCTACTTTATATAGTGGTCTTCGGACTCGCCTCCGAAAGCTGGTTGGTAGACACCTGCCGAACGTCCGCGGCGATTGGGTGGCACGGGTGCTCATCAGCATGCCTGGTTCTGGTGCGGCCTGTGAGGCGCTGAGGGAGGCCATTGCGGCTCGAGAGTGTATGAGAGCTCGATAAAGACGCGAAGCGGCTCGCCCGGGGGCACCAGAGGAGGTGAGGCGGGAGCGAAGTGGGGTGAGGCTCTCTGCGGGGCGGGCAGGCGGGGCAGCCGAGGGAGCTTGGCGATGACAGCGGCAGGAGCAGCGCCCCTCTAGGGCTTTAGCCCCACCTCCCCCTCCCCCACCCGGCGGTTTGCCTGGAAAGTTTCCCCGGCATCGCGTCGCCTCTTCGGCCTCCTGCCTGGGCGCGGGTACCGCAGAGGCTCCGCTCGGAGCCCCAAGGCGGCTTCCTGTCCTTGCGCTCCCCCCGCCTTGTTGCCGCGGCGCGCCTCTTCTGCGCTTGGGTGCCTGGAAAGAGGGGCCCTCGGTCGCCCTTGCGCAGAGCCCGTCGCGGTCCGTGGGGTCCTTGGGGACAGAGCCCAGTCCTGGCCGTCTTGAAGGACCCCCAGTCGGGTGTCGTCAAGCATCGTCGGGCCGGCTGGACCCCGAGATCTTGTCTCGGTACGGACGAGCATATGTTAACGCCCGGTTCGGTCTACATCCCTGCCTCTCCCTTGGCGCTGTGTCCTTTCCTTTTACTATTGGCAGCTCGTCCGAGGTGTTGGTGGCTGCTGGTGCTCTGGTCTGTCAACTGGAGTGATTGATCGGAGGGTAGAAGATCACTCCGATCTACCCTCGGAGGCATTACAGGGGGTTGGACAACTTTTGGGGGCAAATGATTTCAAAATTGTGAGGAAAGCGGGGAAAGGCATTCCTTTGCACCCATGTTTTTTAAAAAAACCTTTTTCAGCCTCACAGAGCAGGATCTTGTGCAGAAAAGGCATAGGGAAGTAAATAATTTCCACCTCTTGAGTTGGGGATAGTTTTATCTCTTATATCAAGCAACCATGCTTTAAAATTAACATGTTTCTATTCTGCCAACAGTCACCCTACAAACACACACACACACACACACACACACACAGATAACTGAACCACATGGGAGGTCAAACATATTTCAGTCATCATCTCTTCTAGTCTGAACCAATCATAGATGAGAGAGATGTACACAGGGAATGGAATCTCATCTTATTTCCTTTTTTAATTTTTCTATAGAGAGTAGAAACTAACAGAGGGGTCAGGGACCTCTTGGCAGGAAATCCTCCCCATAATGTCCTCTCTCCAAGGTGAGATTTTATTTTTATTTTTTTATTTTTTCCAAATATGTTATTGCTTCTAAGAGTTAAGAAATAGGTAAGCAAAAAAGGAGCAGTAACTCCTGTTCCTGTCTTTTAAGGGTGCAGCTTTGGTTATAACAGGAAAAGAAGAGCTGGCCTCAGTGCTGCCCATTGAGAAAGCAAGAGCAGTTGTCGTTTCTCTCTTTACCTAGACAGCATACAGGGAAATCTCAGAAGGATGGTGTCACTTGCTATCTATATATTCAGATGTACTATCATTTTGAATGGTGTTGAGAGGATTACACTTAATCTCTTCAGGGGTCCATTATCACCAAGGGAAAGAAGGTTAAGGAGCAAGTTAGGTTGACAGTTCCTCCTCCAAATAAAGTCTTCTCTTGATAACTCCTCTCTTAATTGTTTGCTCTTTCTTCTTTGTTCTGCATTGTAAGATGAGGCAACTGAACAGTTTTTTCGGTTGATTCACTCTCAGTGTCCCTTTTAAACATGCATATATTGCCCAAAATGTGAGGCTAAGCTGACAAGCGAGAAATTAGACAGCAGCAGCCATGATTACATAGCTTTTCCTGTCCAGAAAATCTCAGGAAATTGGTAGATTACAGGCCTCTGACAAGTCACTCGCCGTCCGAGAAAATTCAGTGTACTAAGCTGTAGCTGAACCATTTTGCTACCCAGAAGGAGTAGGAGTCTTGATTTACATGGTAGAGAATGGTGCTCCTGCCACAATGTTGTTGCTTCATCAGTTAATAAGAGGAATGGTCAGAATGGTGAGTGAGTGAACAAAATATACTGCTATTGCTATTATCTGAAGGAACAGGGCCCAGAAAACATGAACAAGAGGGATTGGTAGTATAAGATATTTCTTTCCTGTAATTAACATGTTTTTCTTAACACTCATTCCCAGAACTACACTATACAGGAGAAACATGTTAAAGCTGTAGTCACTACTTCTATACAACCCTTCAGCGTTTTTTCATTGTATAATATGCTGCTTTGCATTCTATGACTTGGCCAATGCAACAAGAAGAATGTATTATATCTAATTCCAAGAGCAATCCGGATTTTATGAAGGATTCACTTGGTTGGACCCAATCATATTTGTGGGTCAGAGTAGTGGTTATGTTAATAATGTGAGTGTAGTTGCTTCTCTCACTTTTGGTCTCCTTAAAGTAAAAGGTGGGAGTCCCATAATGTTTCTTCTTATCCAAAGCTCTTTTTTAAAATTGAGCCCCCCTCCTTTATAATTATAATTTATAATTATTTCTTTCAGTTTCAAGCAAAAAGTCCAAAAGAGGTTTTCAAGTAGAAACAAAGCTAGACTAAGTCTTCTTTAATCAAAGCAATCAGATTTGCCATCTTTGCCATTAATCTTATCATTCATTCTTCTATTGTGGGAATTTGTAAGTCCTTCCCTCTGCATACAAAAGTCTTGCTGCTGTTGTCATATATGGTTTTTTTCTGTTTTATCTATCAAACCTAAAAAAAACCCGTCTGGTTTCAATTGTACATTTATTTTAAGAATTCTCTGAATTAAAGTACATATCTGAACCCTATATTTCATAGCTGTCTTGCATGTCCACCAAAGATGGTAAAAAGTACCTTCACATTGATTACATTTCCAATATATATTTGACACAGCCTTATACAGCAACTTTTACACCTTCCCTCCTCTTTGTTCCCATGCTGGGTAAAATATATTCCTAGCTTTCCTATCCCAGCCTACAGAACTGCTGTTCCCTTTTTTGTTATTGTTATTGTATTTATTTTATTTTTCCCTCTTCATCCCCCATCCCCCCCCTTTAAGTTGCAACCAAGGAATGAGCTGGTTTAATGTTGTGAAGCTGAATTGTGAGTTGTTTCCTGCTACAGAGTTTCTGTTAACTTACTGAGAAAAATAGGAATGAATGAAAACCAACTTCTCTATTGCTTTGATTACAAGAAGTCCTTGAGTAATGACTGCTCTGTTAAGCGACTATTCAAAATTATGGTACTGAAAAAGTAACTTTCTGAACTTTATAAACTCATGTTTATAAACCATTGCAGCATCCCCATGGTTCTATGATCAAGATTTGGGTTCTTCACATCTGGTGAGCATTTATGATTACAAGCAGAGTCAGTGGAGAAGCCAGCAGTAAAATCACAAGTCACAGTCATATAATATCTCACATAATGACCACATTGCTTGGCAAGAGAGTTGCTGGTCCTCATAAGCGAGGACTAACTGAACTGTATCCTCAGAGCTATGATGATACCATAAGAAGAAAAAAGGAAGCATCTATGTTAATGTCAGAGAAGAGAATTGTGAAGGGGAAGTAAAGTCATTTGTTTGTACAAATTTCTGGGCAATCAAAAGAAAGTGGCTATTGAGGCATGAGTAAGTCTTAAAAGGAAAAGGAAGGTATTGGTGACTGGTCCACACCAAAAGCAACCGGTGAGGTTTGCCTTCCCTGCATGTATGGGAAGGGTGAAGGCAGGTGAAGAACCATGCCGGTCTTGCAATGGGTTTAGTCCATGCTGAGCAGCAGCCTGACCCATTGTCAGCTTGCTACATTTTCTCACATTTTCGGAATTTGATATTGTTGAAGACACACGTAGGAGCATCATGGGAGGCAAGCAACTTAGCCTACAATGCTCAATTATACTGAGTTGGATCCGGTGGGGAGGGAATAAGTAGTTCAGTGGGTTGACTATATTGACTATATTGGAACATCTTTGTTCAGGTAAGATGAAAAGCACTCCTATAAACCAATAAAAATTGCTCTCAGTTGATGTGTTCAGAATTGGAATTAATTGGACCAATACTCTGACTCAGTATAAGGCACATTTCTAATATATTCAAAAGCCTCTCTGCTGCTTGGCTCCGAGGGTGATGGTGGCCAGATATTTTTGTCCTTTTCTCACTAAGCAGATTCCTAAGCAAAATCTTTCCTTCCTGCACTACCCACAGAGGCCAAGGAAGAAAGAATAAATAAAAGCTGGTGCTGCCCTCTCTTGTTTCCACACTTCTTTTTCATTTTCACTAACAAAGTGTTATGGTGAGGGGAGGAGCTGGAGACTTCCTGCTTTCTTGTTTTCTTTCAGCATCAGCTGTGGGACAGGGAAAATGAGGAACAATTGCTAATTATTATTTGATTACCTCTTCTTACCACTGGGTTTCCTTTCTAATAAAAGGGGCAGCATTAAATAGCCTTTTCAATACCTGTGTATTCAGTGTCCTCTCTAGTTTGGCACAGAGGAGAGAGAGGAAGAGCTCTTATTTTCCTGCTTTATAAAGAGCCCTTTCAGAATGTAATGGCAAGCCAAACAAGTAATTTTGAAAAACAAGAATAGTGTAAAACATTGGGGATGTAAAAAAAAATGCTGAGAGCCTTTGGGCATGCAGTACAGACATATCACAATTATTTTTATTCCTCCAGAGTACTATTTTTAAAAAATGTGAAAAAGCAATGTAAGCTGATATGCTTCTAGTTATGTACAAGGGCTTTCCATTCATATAAAAACATACATACTCCCTCACAAAAGCAAAAGAATACTATAATCTTTTTCAGTATTCTTGGATCAAAATATATTTATCTACTTTATGAAGTGCTGTTTTGTATTAAATGTTAGTTCATTAATAAAATATTATTTATGCTATACAATAATGAGATAAATCTCACTAATCGGTGACAGACTCCTCCACATGTTCATTTAGGAAATTCATTCAATTTGACAGGCTTAACTTTCAAGAAAACTTTTGCCTAACCTTCCTTTTGTGTAGCCACTATCCCATCTCTCTTTTGTGTCCATGAAGTGTTATTTAAAATACTTATCAATAGAAAGAGGATAGGAATTAACCTTTGAAGCTGTATTCTTTGTTTCATGCAATAGGCTCTGCCTGGCAATATTTGAAGTCACTCTTGTGTGAGATCTATAGCTGTCTTTTAAATTAGTATAGAATTTTGATATGTTAAATAGTTCAGTGGGAAGTAGGATTAATTATGTTACAGAGATTTTTATTTTCTATTTTTTATTTGTTGGAGTCATTTATTTAAGCTGTCATAGTTGGTGACTCTGATATTCTAAATATCAGAAAAAGAATAATAAAGTGAAAAAAAACCCCCATATGTTCATGTCACAGTTCAGATTCATTGGAGGGGGGAAAGCCAGATCTTTAAAGCTCTATAGAAATCTAAGAGGATCATCCTTATTTCAAAGGTCAGGCATGGCAACAGAGAAGGTCTAATTAGGTACTGTTGCATCAGAGACCTGAAGCATCCTTATCTTCTGTGATCTTATAGAATGGGCCATTACTTGCTACTTATAAAGTATATTATAGTTTTTCTTCTGTTCTTAGTCACTGAAATCTTAGTCACTGTGAAGCTGTTTAAGGTCTAGTCAGTTTCTGGCAGCAGCATCAGAAAACTAAGGTGTCTAATCAACTAATTAAGGCAAAGAGCTGAACTTCTTAAGTGATAACACTTTTAAAGGAAGTGCTGTGTGAGGGGGAACAGCTCAGGAAAAGGTAGCTTGTTTAACCAATTGTGTCTATTCCATGAAGAAACAAAAGGGTTCAGGCACAGAATAATGTATCTTTATCTGAATGAGATGGCAGCAACCAGTGTTCCTCACAGCATCTCTCTTTTTTTCTCACTTAGTGATCAGGAATATGGCTTTTGGGCTGGACTTATTAGGTTGCTCCAACATGGCAGAAATTAGATTAATGAGGGTATTTAGGAATCGGCAAAATCTAACTTTTCCCAAGATGAAGATAGCATTTTCAATGCCAGAATAACATTTTACAGTCTATACTGCTGCGAGGCAGATATTCCAAAATCCCATTAACTGAGCAGAGCTGCCTCTGTGGTGACAAGGAGCTCAAAACCATTTTGATCACCTGTGTTATTACATTGTAAATTCCACAGTAGTATCAGGTTTGCTTATATTCTGCCTTTAATATCTAAATTTCCAGGACAGACAGACACCTTCTATGTGAACTATCTTCAGAACACGTTTAGAACACTTTCTCATGTGCAGCAGCCAAATTCTGTTGCCCCAATTAAAATAAGCATAACTGGTCACAGAAATGACAATTTCTGTTTAATTTTATTTAATGTATATTAAACCTAATTAATAAAACTATCTTGTTTTAGGTGTTTTGGTTTCTATTTCATAGGTTCCATAGTAATATTTTAGATTTACACTTGCACAGGAATTAACAAACCTTTTTATAGTGTATGTTACACTTTTTATTTGTTATTTTATACTTTATGTAATATTTTATCTCATCTATTTTATTTTACTTTGGTGTATTTTTTTATCAAACGATACTGATGATTGATTGAATAAACAGTATTTTGATTCATTCTGGCCATTTCACTGAACGACAATCATTGGAATGGAATGCAGTTGCTAAATGGGATTATATACATTTGGCAGAGGGCAGATTAATATGAAGAATTTGGATCTGAAATTTACATATTATAAAGACCATAATAGATATAGTTGACAATTAAAGAGGAGTGAATGCTTTTAAGATACATATGTATGAAAAACTAGAGCAAGTAAATGCATTTGTGTGCCTTCATAGAAAATGGAAATTAGAGATGGGGATAGGACTGCCGATATAATTTATGTGTACAAGTGCTGATATTATAAATAGACCGTATATAATTTGTTGTGAGGATTATTTATCAAAAGTATTCCCAAAAAAGAATACAGCGAGCTCTATGCATGTGTTCATCATTCTCACATTCTTTTACTTCTTATACATTATAAATTGAAGGATTTCAGTCTTTTAAATAGGCTTTAATATGTTTTGCTGTTTGGGAAAGGTTTTCCCATAAAATAGAAAGTTGTTTTTACTAGGTAAACTTCTATATCAACATATACATATTTTTATTATATTTCATAAAATACTTAATAAAATAAACTTCTAACAGTCTTTTGTTTTCACAATAGATTTGTGACAGTAGCTAGTTGATGCATTTGCAGTAGAACAGTACTTTTGATTTAGTCATTATTTGATTAACACATGACCAGCTGTAGTTTGGTGTAAGTCACTATTAGAAGATTTTGCTTTGATGTTTCCTAGACTATTTAACAAAAATAGTATGAATTGCGTACTATTATTATGTCCTGTAATACAAGACATGGTTCTTGATTTAATTTCTTTACATACTTTACTGTTGAATTGCTAAAAATATTAAAATGTACTATTTCATATAATTTTCAGAGTGAAAAAAATGGAATCACAAACTTTCTGACGTTGATACAAATGTAGCAATGCATAAAATTTGAATTCATGTCAGTGATATTCAAAAACTAGTTGTCCATATTCAATCGTACTAGAAAAGTGTACAGCTTATACAGGAAGCTGGTTGATGGAAAACAGGAAGGAATAGGGAAGGAATACAAACAGAGTATCTTGGCATCTGTTCATTGCATAGAAAACAGTACACACGATATGTTCTCGATATTGACAGACGGAGCATGTTGGGAGTTGGGAGAAAATCATATTTAAAAATAGCTGTTTGTTCGTGCATTTATTCCCTTGTTTTCAATTTTCTTCTTGGTTCTTTCAGAGCTGCCTGTTTCAGCTTTGGATGCTTGGAAATTACAGTCCTGAATTCTTGAAGCTTGATCATCACAATTCCAGGCCTAATATTCAAAATAGCCCCAAAAAAGTGGTAAGAATATGCCCTGTTAATACACACTTTCAAAGAGCAGGCAGAATTCACATAATTCTTTTAGGTTCTAAAACATCCTCTCTACCAAAAATTAGCACTGGTTCATACATTCTGGAGTATAATACATGGATATATACATGATGAGTTACATATTCATGTCACTAAACTGTTTCAAAGGAAAGATGTGATTCTATCAAGGTAAGAAAAGTAATTTTTACCTTGAAGGAATATTTCTTAGCATCTTAAAATTTCTCTATGGTTTTTCTTCTGTCACCTGCAAAGCTACAAGAAGCATCTGTGAAGTGCATAGAAACCTTTTCATCCTGCACTGGTAACTGCTAAAAGGAAAGTATTTCTTTGCAGCTTGCCTACTCTTATCATTCCCCAGTATATTCAAAAGCAGGAGCCTGTAGCACTCACCCAATCCAGAAAAGGCTTCTGTGCAGTTGTTTGTAGAAGTCTTTGTTGAATTTTCAAGTGCTAGAGAATACTGAGGAGGACTGCTTTTCTCTGCTCTTAAAAATGAAGGGTTAATGTTGTTTATCAAGGCGGTGTTTTTCTTGAAACTCGAAACCTGAAGCAAAGCATTATTTTGTAGATATGCACCTAGTCTGTTGTTTCAAACTAGCCATTAGTTTGAAAACAATAATTTTTAAAGTGTTGAGTTCCCTTACCATTGCTTGAGTCCATGCAATATTTCTCTTCCTTTCTGCATATCTGTAAGAATATTCCCTCTTAAAATGTTAGTTGACTAACTTACCAAGTATTTCATTGCTAATAAGACTTTTAAATGCACACACTTGCTGGTACCCTAGAAAATACAACCATTAAAACTTTACATGGTTTATGAAATAAAGCCTTCTATTTTTATATTAATATTTATAAAAATTTCTTTGTGTTATATAAGATTTCTTTGACAATATTTTGCTTTATGGAGCTGCTTAAATTGATAGCTGAAGGAAAGTAGTACCACAACAGAGAACAGCAAGTTGCTATACTTCAGTGTTCCAATCAAAGCATGAAGATAGACTGCTTTGCTTTGCCTGAATATCTAATTTCAAAGAATTGTCTTCTGCCAATGTGCATAGAAAATCATTGAAGGCATGCAAAACATGCAACACAATGGTTGCTGCTTTTGCAAAGTTATATCAAAGGAGCTCTTCTCTTTCCTCACCTGGCAAGCAACTATACAAATACTGTCTTTACTACAGAACAAAAAAAAATTGCTCTAGCAACATATTTAAAAAATATTCCTTGTGATTCAGTGGCTTTCTACAGAAAGTTGGTTCAGAATTTGAGTTTAGATCAGGAGTGGGCAGCCTATAATAACACCTCTAATGAGGGAATGAGAGCATAATGCTATAAATCATCGATGTTTCTAAAATTGTCTTTACTAGTGCATGGGATTTCTGCACTTATGGATCATAAAGGTAGTCCTTGATTTACGACCACTATTGAGCCCAAAATTTCTGTTGCTTCTGTTGTTTGAGACAGTTGTTAAGTGAGTTTTATCCTATTAAGACCTTTTTTTGACACCATTATTAAGCGAATCATTGCAGTTGTTAAGTTAGTAACACAGTTGTTAAGTGAATCTGGCTTCCCCATTGACTTTGCTTATGAGAAGGTTGCAAAAGGTGATCATATGACCCCAGGACACTGCAACTGTCGTAAATATGAGATAGCTGCCAACTGTGTGAATTTTGAACATGTGACCATGGAGAGACTGGAGCAGTCATAAGTGTGAAAAGTCACACAGGTGTCCTAAGTCACTTTTTTTCAGTTTCATTGTAACTTTGGTCACTAAACTAACTGTTAAAAATCGAAGACTAGCCCTTGTACAAGTATTTGCATTATAACTTTCAGTTATCACATTGTACAATCAAAATTTGATGTCAGAATAGTTGTCCATCCTGATCTAGATGATAGCATACAATAAAAATATTGTCAACAGAGTAGAGACACAGAAGTCTCTTTCTGCTCATTTAATATATCTGAACCTTATTTATTTATGAAGGAAAAACTTCCTTTATATCCAGTTGTGTCCATCCATCAAGTTTACAGACATTGCTGGCAAATCAGTTTTCTCAATCCTCTCTCTTGCATTCTGTGGAATAAATCTGAGATGTGCAGGAGAACAAGGGGAACTCCTTATGTCCATATAGTGGGCATTGTAGGATGTCTTACAAGGATACTATAAGACAGCCTGAAAATAAGTTTAGACAGTCTAGTGTGACAGTGATGTTTTTACATATTATACTAGAACAAGCCATTCCATGTTGTTAGTGTAGGTTACATGGAACAGGCAATTTGGGATAACGTGTTTCAGATCAGCAATCTCGTAACGCCAATTGAGCCACTAGGTGTGTCCTGGGAGTTTACTACCTTCTGTCCACTCACTGGGCTCTGTTTCTGTTCTGCATTCTGTTTTGACTGAGGAAAACCCATATAGTGCATTATTATAGAATTCCAAGTGACTTGCTGCAATATAATGTAATCTTTTATAATTTATGGAATGAGGCAAGAGCTTAGGTACTGTAAAATAGTCTAACAATTACAGTAAGGTTCATTTATTCTGCCAAGAAAAAAAAAACCCTAAGCGTGTAAGGTATATTATATAGTCAGATCTGAAATTAGAAGTTTGCAGACATACATCTCTCTGACACTCTTTCTTTCTCTCATACACACATGTTAATTGTATCAGAAGCATTTATTTGTTATAATAATTAGTATTGTATGATAGATTTGTTATGCTATCAAATAGCCAGAATGCTTAGGGGCACATTAAAATTATGCATAATAGGTTATTTGCTACATAATGGAAAACAAGTGGTTACAATGATGCTAAAATTTCATTTAAGTACTGTGTTACATTGATCAACCTTTTAGATTAGGGGTGTCAAACTTGTGTCATCATGGTGTTGTCACGTGACATGTCATGACTTTTTCCCCCTTCGCTAAACTGGGCGTGGACATGGCCAGCACTTGATGCATCTGGCCCACGGGAAGTGATTTTGACACCCTGACCTATAGCAATCAAATCACTTTGAAGATAATGTTATTTGTATGCTTACAAGCAATAATACTGGGTTCCTAGCAAAGCTTTGATACTTTGCTGAGCAGCTATGAACAAAAGCAGAACCAGGGCTTATATATTATTGGCCTGCTACATTACAAGGCAAACAAAGGCAACAGCAAAACAAAGAAAAGGGAAAACACGATGGAACCTGTGAGATGTGGGCAGTGAATAGAAATAATTTGGTTTACTGGGCCACAGGTTCCTGAAGACTCTTATCTCTGTCACCACTTGGGCAATACAGCTTGTTGTGAATGTTTTCTTCAAGGGCACTTTAAGCAATTCATATGTGGGAGGGGTACCTTGTAGGGTGACATGTAGAGTACTGTATGAGGAGAGGTGATACCTATTACCCATTAAAGATTGATTCATCGTATCTATAAAAAATTTACTTGGAAATTTTAAAATCTCCAAGTAAATCTGGAGCACATAATGGAATGGCAGAAAAGATAATTGGTAGTTCACTCCCTTCTATCCAGGACATAACATATAAACGATGCTTAAGCAGGGTCCACAGGATTGTCTGGCACGTTACACATCCTCTTCATGAACTGTTTTCCTTGTTACCTTCTGGGAGGAGGCTTCATGGTATCCTAAGCAGAACATCTAGTTTTAGTCACAGTTTTGTTCCATATAGTATCAATCTTGTGAACACTCAGGTTTCCTGTGTGTGGAGATTTTCAGTCTTCCAGGTCATGGTTGTCCCAAAGATGCTTTTTCAAGAGGCAACTGGACTTTCTGTTTTTTCTTTGAAG
>JANHZT010001869.1:250160-263080 GCA_032468215.1 Stegonotus admiraltiensis | reverse complement strand
AAAGGTTGAAAAACACTGCTCTAGAGGGTGGTGCTCATCTGTTTCATAGCCAAGGGAGCCAGCATTATCCGAAGAGTTTTTCATGATCATGTGGTCAGCATGATCATTCCATGATCATGTGGTCAGCATACTATGAGGCACAAGGAACGCTGCTGCCTTCTCACCAAAGTGGTACCTGTTTGTCTAATTGCATTTGCATGCTTTTGAACTGTTAGGTGGGCAGTAACAGGAGGTTACCCTGTCAAGCAGCACTCTGTTCTCAAACCAAGGCTGTCAACTTTCCAGCTGAGAAGCTTGGCATCTTTAAACTCTAAGCCATCACGCTAATCCTAATCATGCTAATAATGTTGCTCTCTTAATTAAGAAAAATGACTTTGCTTATTGGACCCTACTGTTGCATGGTGTGCCCTAGACTGAAATACAAATGAAGGAGAGCCTTAGTTTTTTCTCCTTTAAGGTGAAGTATATACACAATGACCACATTTCACTGCTCTTGCAGAGCACATTGGGAGCAATGGTTATTTCACATCTTATAATGGGAAGCTACACTATACTTTTATATAGAAGCAGGTAAGTAAAACATGCACAATATTTTAATGTTTAGCTGAGATTTTTCAACAGGAAATAATTGGGAAGTGGAACCTAAGTGAATTCTGGTAAGTTCAAAAAGATTAAACAAAACTTTTGACAAGGATGTCAACATATCAGCTGGTAATACATTTTAAAGTAGATTCCCACTTCCACCCCCACCCTATAATCTTGTCACATCGAATTCTATTCAATTTTAAAGCCACTATAAAAATTAAATTGATGAAATATGCATACAATCTCTCACTCACTGATCTTTGTCTCTTGAAATAAATACCCTATGTTGTTGGAATGGGTGGGGATCATACAATTATTTTCCATTATTTTATATAAATTTGTATCCTTTATTCCATTTCTTAAGAAAATAAAAGCAGACTAAGGCATTTTGTTAGAGTTGGGAATGTTTTGAAAATAATTAGAAAAAGATGCTTCAGAACCTGTAAAAAGTTCACTCTACAGTAAAGTGTTACTATACTTTTTCAGGTTTCTGCACAAGTCTGAGAAAAGGTTCTGCAGGTTTAATGAGTTTGCTGCAGCTTATTAAAACAGTCACATCATTTTGCAACTTCTCTTGAAAAAGTGGGACTCTTTTAAAGCTGTGTTGCAGCCATATGTTCCAAATTTATCTCCCCTGAATAATTTTCAAAGCGTATCCCCTACAAAATATAAATCAATTTAGAACCTTGTTTAGAACAGCACCTAAAATAATAACCAGTCTAACTCATAGACTTTTCTAATAACAAATTGGGGCTAGGTGCAAAATCAAAGATAACGCATGCTAATGCTTGGAAATGAGGCACCTTGGAAATCCTGTGTTTTAAGAGAGTCCCTCAATAATATTTTAGCGCATAGAGAATTCATGAGGAAGGTGTTCTTGTCAGTGCATTGGCCTCTAAGCTTGCTGGGGTTGAAAGGTTAAAATAAAACCTATCTGCTCCTGCATTTTTGCACTACTTGAAACTTCTATATAATTTTTAAGAGCACCTCATTTATAGCACACTGCAGTAGTCTCCTGTAACTTTCAGAAGTATAGATAATGAGTAGCAGATCCACCAGGTTCAGGAACAGCAGAAACACTAGATTTAATAATACAATGCACTTCTTGCTGTAATCTATTTATTAATCAGACTTACATAGCCACTCATCTCACAGAAATGTCTCCAGATGATATAGAATAATAAAAAAAGAATACATATATAAAAACTGGCATTTAAAAACAGGAAAATCAGCATTAAAAATGGATGTAATTAAAACAAATTCTATACAAACCTCAAACAGATTGCACCAAATAGCTATCTGTTAATGTTGCCAAGGTTAACAAGCACCTGGTGGTGTGGTTATTGATTAGGGACATCTTTTTAAATTTAAAATATTTATATTTTATCATGACATGCATCTCCATGATTTCAAGGAATGCACTGTTCGATCTACATACTTTAATGCATTTACAGATTCCAAAGTAAGTACATTGTTAGCCTGAAGCTACAGAAAGAAACGTCAAAAATAAATATTTTTTGTAATGTTCATTAAAATTAAATATCTGTATTTCAAATAATAATAGAAAAAGAGAACCTTTCTTTTTCTTCCTCTTTTTGTTGCTATGCCAAGATTTCCTATTACAAAGACATCTACAGAACATTAAAAAAGAAGCTGATGGACTTTATTACAAAATGGAAAATTCTTCTGGAAAAATAGGCTCATTCAAAATGTCCTTGTGATTGTATAATGACTCCTACGAGTGCGCTTCAGTGACTTTGAACCTTGACATTTCTTAAGGCATTTACCAAGATCCAAAATATGTAACCCACTAGATGCCATAACTGTACTTGTAAAATGCATGGTGAGAGGGGAAATATTCTCTTTTACACACAAAAAAGCAGCTAAACTGTCCAGCTCCTTTTCAGCAAAACTATGACTGATTGAATCTTGTGTATTAAATCAGCTAAATTGTAGAAATTTGAGGATCCCTCCCGTTAAAACATCTGAGGTAGCTTTCAGTACTAGACCTCTTTCTGAATTTAACAGTCTTCTCACTAACTCCTCCTCCTCCTAAGTGTTGGTTGCCCTGTACTAAGATCTATTGTTACTTTCACATATATGCTTGTATCATTTTTAATGGAAGTCAGACCACATATAATTATAGTCTATCAGTAATTGTAACAACACATTTGAATCTTGAGAGATGTTTGGATTCATTGCAGGATCCCAAACTGGATTTCACAATTCAAAACAACTCTCTGTCTTTCTTTTTTTTTCCTCTTGCAGTGGATGCAAGAATGGTGCTTGCTATAGAAATTCTGTTTTCTACTCTTAATGAATACATACTCTAGATTTTTCTTCCAGTACTTAAACCATTCCAGGCTCAGTTTTAAAAATGCAATTCTCTAACCATTCAAACAAAAACTTACTAAACATTTAGTGTTTTAAAAAACGCAACAAAGAGGAACTTCATTTGTATTTTTACCTTTAAGTACTTGGATAATGAGTACATGTGTAGGGTTTCTTTTTTGTCAGATGAAGTTAGGATCAAATAGCAACTAAAAACTTTGAGTAATTTGCTCCGGCAGCTTTTCTTCACTTGTCAGTTTTCCAAAAGTACAAAAAAACTCTTCCATTTCTCTCTGAAGAGTTTCATTTTTCCTCTCTGCATCCTTGCGTGCCCTCTCTGCATTGCATATTTTAATTTCCACTAAACGATGCCACTGCCGTTGCTGATTCAATTTTGAATGTAGATCCTTAACCTCTATGTCCCTTTCTTTATTCTGTTGCTCCAGGCTGTTGGCATAAAAACAGTGTGGTTTTGCATTTTACAAGGGCTTCATTTCCCTGGGTTTATCCCGAGTTATGTTCATTTCAAAAGTAGAAAATACGTGAAAGGTTTTATTCTAGACTCTCAGTAATATAAATCAAGAGCCAGGTAAAGAAAGATGCTCATGTGTCATTGTAATAATTTGGTCTAAAAAGTAACATCTCAGACTATAATCACATCTTTGTCTCCATTATCACTGTCGTGTTGAAATCACTGTTTTCATTTATTCACAGGAAGAAAATGAACCTGACACTAGTAGCCCAAACATTGTACCAACAATTAGAAGACTTGTAGTTCAATAAAGTGGCAGTAAAAAACCCCAAAACTTCCCTGTGAAATGTGAATTAGGATTATTACTCAATACATGCAAATGATATGTGATTTATTTTTCTGTTTGCAGCTTGATGCAAAGTGCAATCATATTAACTGGTCTTTCAAAATGCATTGCTAGAAGTATATAAAGCATGGGACAAATATTGGTAGATTTTAATCTAATTTATCATTATTCATTTCAACCAGTCCATAAATTTTCTCATAAACCAATATTTCCGCTGCATTTCCGACAATAGCAACACAGAAACCATCCAAATGCATGTTATTGTATGCTGTCTAGAATTGCTTCGTGTGAGATGTGCAGCCATATAAATTTGATAAATAAATAAATACAGTAAGCCAAGCCCCAGTTGTTGATGTATTGTGGACTTGAATATTTACCTTAAAATAATAGCTTCATACTCTGCCCTCTGTTGGGCCATCTGCCTCTTTAGATGGGCAAAGTGGCACCGCAAGAAACTTTGACACGTGGAAACGTCTTTGTGTGAAATGGAGCATTTGCTACAGTTGTTCATCTGGCCTTGTTCCAAGCTGTCGACAATCCCTCAAATGTTTGTTGTTGTCTTATTAGCCTCTGGAAATTCTTCTTTATGCTTATGCCTGGTTTTTTTAAAAAAAGCCAAATCCTCAGTTTTAATCCAAGCTTCGTATTATCTAGGTAATTATTTGATTAGATCTCAGCAATATTGTTGATAATCTTTAAGCTCCTTTGAAAAGTGCAAGCGGTTTTCTTCTAGGTGAGAAGTAATTTTTAATTTTGCCCGTTTTCCGGTTTGACGTTGGACATGGAGGTCTTATCCCAGCTGCAGCTGTCTGAAGTTTTTCAGATGCTTGGAAATAATCCACTTTTATGGGATCCTTGATCTTGTTTCACTCCTGAGTTTATTCTGGATAAGGAATGGGAAACACCTCACACTGCCACGCTTCCCATGTCCTCTTGCAATAAGGGCTTATATCTATTTGCCACCACCCTTTTATTACCCTCCCTGTTTTCTCATATGCAGCGTGACCGACATTGGTGGGTGGAACTCTCTTCAATGAATTGTTACTTACTTACTGTTCAGATATCTGCCAAGCTGTTCTTGGCTGTGAAGCAGCAGCAGCACAGCTGTACAAGTTCCCCTGTGCCTTTAGTATAGACAATAGAAATATATAGAAGTGCTTTAGATTCACTGGTTTAACAACCTAAATAATGGGGTGGGGGTATAGTGATGCCAGTGCCAATGGCTGATATCAACACAACATTCCCAAGCTGGTGCCGTCATTCCCATCAGGGTAGTTGAGATGATCATTTTTTTTGGTGGAATACAATTAAAGGTCATTAGGCTAGGGAAAGCAAGATAAGATAGGATTACGTTTGTTTCTCACTATCTTTATTAAGGTTGTTGGCAATGCTGACGAATCAGTTCACACAACTCATCTGTTTAATGCCAAGTAATAAAAATAAAGTACTTTGATGTGTTTTTTTCAAACTCAAGAAATACCTGTTACTGTTCCATGCCTGCCAGTTTGCCATCTGTGTTTTGCTCATTTAAGCAAATAGCTTTTCTTGAAGAAAGAGGTTTATAAATTAACTGGAATATTATGACAAATCATTTACTATAGTATTCTTTCCTTTCGCACTTGAACAAAACTGGAGAATCTTATGCCAGCCATTCAAGAATTGAAACTAGAGAAATGAAAGTGTTCTCCTATTTTTACTCTTCGGCAAATATTTTCTGGCTCCAGTGTAAACTTCACTTTTGCTGATGTTTGTGTATGTGGGTGCAGAGAGATGTTCACATGGACAGGTATGTTTACATAAATGTAACTGTTTGTATTAATGTATCAGTACCTCATTCAGCTTGTTTGGGTACTGTGCTTTTTTGGAGCCTGAAAGATGCAAAGAATCGGAATATACTTCTGAAATGAATTCTGTGTCCTGAAGCTACACTCCAAACAATCATGATTTGTTCCAGCAGTGAGGCTGTTCTTTTATTATCTTCCCTTTGTTGTCTATGTACAATGATGGTGAATTTTATCCACTGAATCTTGAAACTGACCTTGATAAATAATACAAATGTGCAATATGTAATTTTGAGCCAAGCAGAACATGAGTCCTTCTGGCAACTGCAATATTTGGGGCATTGGGAAATAGAACCATATTGTCCACATAAAGAACAAGATGGAACATTTCTAGAGTTGCACATAAAATCATACTGGAACAACTCTGTGTTATATTTTGCAGTTAATTTTATAGAAATGAAACGATGAGGTTCTTGTACTTTCAATATTCCTTGAAACATCATGTGCAATTTACTGACATTTTCAGTTATTTAATTTTACTTTCAGTTATTTACAATTTTACTGTCCTCCATTCTCTATTCATAATCAAACCCACGTAGTTTGGAAAAAGACACTGCAAATATTTTTTTTTCCTAAGTTGTTTGTAAGATTCTGCCTGTGATTTGTTTTTTGAAATGCAGGAAGAGATATATGATTTTAAAATGATATTTAAAATGCGGTTAATTGGCATCTTTGATCTCTGCAAAAGTAGCAGAGTAGGTTTTGATGGTCCATGCCAGATTCATCATGGATCTAGTTATTTTTCAAGAGATGTTTGAGAATTTCCCAAGCAGTCTGGCAGGTAAACATCACATGAACCCCACTAAGCTCTTGAATGGAGAGATGATGAGGGGAATTGCCTCCAAGTATCCTTTTTCTGTTCACCAGAGTGAAGACTCTTGACTTACTGGGGAGCTCATGAGATGATGGAGCAAAAAGTGAATGATTGAACACTGATGGTAAAAGATAAGACGATTGAGTACAAGTATGAATTCAGGTTCATGTCTATACTGTAGTGTGGGACAAATAATTGTCTGCTCTCAATTAAATAATTGAATGTTGTCTTTTTTAAAGATGGCCCTTACCATTTTTAGTAAGAGTGGATGAAGTATTTTTATATCTTTGTAGCTGCCTTGAGTCACCATGTGTGAGTAGGCAGCAATATAAATTTTCTATAAACAAACAAACAAACAAACAAACAAATAAATAAATTGCCGCTGTTAGCTAGACATTTTACCTTTGGAGACTAAGTGGAAATGTTAGTTGATACAGAATGTGACAGCCCATTTAAAGAGCCGTGGTGATACAGTGGTTAGAATGCAGTACTGCAGGGCTAACTCACTGCTCACTCCCAGAGTTCAATTCTCATTGGCTCAGGGTTTACTCAGCCTTCCAAGGTCAGTAAAATGAGGAGCCAGATTGTTGGGGGCAATATGCTGACTCTATAAACCTCTTAGAGTGGACTCTAAAGCACTGTGAAGCAGTATATAAGTCTTAAGTGCTATTGCTATTTACAAATGAATCACTCCCTGAATTAAGGGTGTTGCCAATAATTTTCTGAGTTCAGAGCAAAATGATGTTTTTGACCTCTAAAGCACTACTTGGCATAAGCCTTCTATATTGTTGGGACCATGCTCTCCAACTGATCTGTCCATCCTATGTGTTCAAACTCAGACAGGATATTTTAATTCCTCTCCTGGGGTAGCGGGTAGGCAAATGTTCTTGGTGTGGCCCCCATTTCTATTAAATAGTCTTTCTTCTGAATTTTGGATAGATCCTACATTGGTAGTATTTAGGAAGGCCATGAAAATTGTCCTTAACTATTGGGTTTGGGGGGCAGGATTAAGTTGTTTCCTCAGGCCACTTAAATGTTTATATGTAATATGTATGTTTTGTGGGTGTTTGTGTGGGTGTTCATTGTACCTCTGTTACTTCTGGCAACTGTCTGGACAAATCCCTGCAGTTTTCTTAGCAAGATTTCAGAAGCAATGCGCCATTATCTGTTTCCTAGGGCTGAGAGAAAGTGACTGGCCCAAGGTCACCCAACTGGCTTCATACCAAAGATGGAACTAGAACTCACAGTCTCCTGGTTTTTAGACAGATGTCTTAACAATTACACCAAGCTGATTCTGGCTTTACCAAATGCTTATTTTTAATGATCCTAATTCTTATTTATTTTAACTTGAATGTTGGTTAATGTTATTGTTTAGAACTGCCCACTTTCATTAAATTCCTGTCCTGTGATTTCTTTTATTTTGGAATATAATTTCCTGGGAGACATCCCCAGCCCCCAATCCCCACAAGTTTTGGCAAAAACTCTGCCTTTTTCCTTTTCACATGTACCATATTACTCATATCAGGAGGTCTTGAAGCTTAGACTCATTCAATATCTTGGCTGCCAACATTTCAATAGGAATGGAAACTTTAACAGGCAACATTTCCCCCACCCCACCCCCAATCTTCATTGTAAAAGACAGAAATTCTCTTAAAACATCGTATGGACTTGGTGCAACCTCTTCAATTGAGAATATTACTGTATAGGTCAGCTTTAATTTATGCATTAGAGTTTGCCAAAATTGAAAGAAGGAAACAACATTCTTCTGGAAGAAAAGCTTGTGTGTGTGTGTGTGTGAGTGTGTCTGTTGTTTAATTGTCCAATCATTCTGACTTGCTCATGAAGCATTCAGAGGGCATCAGATGAAAGACTCTCCTATGCTTTTCCCATTGCTTTTTTGCATAACAAAGAAAACCCATTAAAGATAGGTAAGAAATAAAATGGATGCATAATATATTTTATGTATTATGGAACAGGAACAATTTCTCTGAAAGCATCAATACTATAGATAATGAATACACTCAGTTAAAAAAACATACCTAACTGAAAACCATTTTAATGAAATCAGTATTGTATCTCTGATACTGTCAATGGTAGCCACACGCTCTGGATCCTTACTGCTATCCTCAAACCCAGACAATTTAGCTTTGGCATATCATCCTCACAGGCTGATGACAAAGGCCTACATCTTATGAATGAAAGTTATGGAGGGAAAAGACTTGGGAGGAATTCAGTGCACAAGTGCATGAGCAATACACACCAGCATATTACCAGGTCATAATCCCCAACTCAAGTATTAGAAATATGAAATTAATGTGCTGCATAATAAATTTCCTCTCTTGTTCTTGCTGGTGAAGGCCATTAGGCTGAATCTGAGTGTGAGCAGTGGCAATAGCCAAAACATTTAGATTAGTGTGCTCTCAGATGCATAGAATGAGTATGTTACAAAGTCAAACAGATGGCTGGGTTTTCACTTCACTCAGTCTTTCTACAGTCATCAAAGTTGTGTCTTAAGAGGGCTAGATTCTGGTCTTCACCTCCAGGAAATGAAGTAGCAACTAGTTATTAAAATATAATTAGACTGGAAAATAATCACCTCCTTCAAAAGCATTTCTGTATTCCATTAGCACCAATAGGTGGGCTCCCGACAAGAATAGGATAAGCATCATTTTTAAGCAAGAGACACATTTGGAAATTTGACAGCTTGTGAAAAGCACACACAAAAATATCCGTTGTGGCTATATTGCCAATTAAATAACCCTAAATAGTATTTTGTTTAAGAAAAAACGGGTTGCAGATTAAATATATAACCATAATCGTAAGTTTATTTTGTCAAGCATATATAAGATAACAGGTAAAAGTATAAACGTAATTTGAATACATGAAAAGAGTAAGAGTAAAATGGAATATTAGGACAGGGACGGTAGGCACACTGGTGCACTGATGCACACCCCTTACAGACCTCTTAGGAATGGGGTGAGGTCAACGGTAGACAGTTTTAGGTTAAGGTTTGGGGGGTTTGGGGAAGAAACTACACAGGCAATGTGTGTTTGTAGGTGCGTGTGTGCGTGCATGTGCGCACACATGTGCAATAGCCTTAGACTCAAAAAAGGGGGTTACGTTATTGAAATGATGTCTTGATTGAACTGTAATTCAATACATAGTTTAAATACTTTGGGTTCTGTCGCACATTTCTGTTTATTGATTTGTAGGTCCTCCAATAGAGAAAAAATATATTTGCTGTTAGTTGTGAAGTCGTGTCTGACCCATCGCGACCCCATGGACAAAGTTCCTCCATGCCTTCCTGTCCTCTACCATCCTCTGGAGTCCATTTACGCTCATGCCTACTGCTTCAGTGACTCCTTGGAGGGAGACATTAGACTACTATGCACAATATTCTGCTTAATGCAAGAATCTAGATTAAAGCTATCCTAGCAGATTAATCCTGATTAAAGCTCCTCTAGCCTCTATTTTACCACATACATCAGTTCACTCACTGCTCTTACTCTTAGGATATTTTTCCTAGCATTCAATTATAATTATAATCTGCCTTCCTGTAAAATTAAATGCCGTTTTTTATTCTGTAGCTTGCGCTTTGGAATGATAGGGAACAAGTTTTGACCTTTGGTGTGACCTTCTTTCAGATATTTGAAGAATGCTATCATTTCCCTCTAAGTTTTTTCTCTTCCCAGGGCTAAATATGTCTATTTCATTCAACCTCTGGGGAAACAGGAATTCAGCAGAGCACAAAATGTAATCCTGTTCCCTCCCTTGTAAATTTATGGTACATGAAACCTACTGCAAAATAAATCACAGTTAAATCTTTGCAATTTATGGCAAGGAGAACCTGGAAATGCAATGTCAATAGAGAAATATGAAATAGGCAAGTACACAGAATAAAGTGACTTTCATGCCATGCTATTCCGCTAAAACCAATTTGTCGGCCATTTCAATTTGTTTACTTTAAACCTTGAAATCATAACGTATGAAAACTGTAGAGCTAGGGAGTGGCCACTAGATGTCACTACCGGAGTTTATTTTCAAAATTGAAACTGAAGAACAAGAAATCAATACTTGCTCTCTTTTTAAAAAATCTTTTACATATCATTGTTTGGTCTTTTCTGTCTTAAATTCTTTAAAGCTTGATCTGTGACACTTCTAGTTATGGTATATAAGTATAAACAAAAATGTCAGGTTCCTACCATCCTGAAACAAAGGTAGGATCTCAAGAGTGAAATGAAGAAAAATTTAAACAACAAATGCGAGAATCTCTGCTACTTACAGCATGTCACAAAATGGAGTCCATAGAAGAAGTGCCAACAAAGGGAAAGTTAATTACAGAGTTATTTTAGGAATCCACAGAGGAAAGAGAGGGAGAAGAAAAGTACCCTTCCTGGCCCATGCCACTTCCTCTGCCCCCCCCCGCCCCTGATGCTCCCTCAACCTGTGCCACGTCTGAGCACTTTCCCCACCCCATACAGTACCTCTAGCATTGCCCCCCTCCAGGACTCCCCCCTGAACCGTGCTGGCCCACCCTTCCTTTCCTGAACTGTGCAGCGCCTTTTGTGCACCCCCATATACATCGAGGTGAATGGTTTGTCTTGTATGTCCTGGAGGTCTGTAAAAATCTTAGCCCATCTCCCTCCTTCCCCCCAAAATTAGCAGGACATATTTGGCATTTTGCTGCTAGATTTCAGTGGCTTGGTCTTGAAGAGAAACTTGAGAGACCTGAACCTATGGACTTAAAGAATAAACATCTGGCTCCTCTTATGACATTTAGCAAAGTCATTCTTGTCCATTGTGAGAGTTTAAATATTCAATTATTCGGGATCAAATATGCAGCTCTGAGAGCAACACTGGTTTACAGTTTTGTCTACAGAGATTCTCAATCATCTAGGTCATGGTTGTCCAAAAGGTGCTTTTCAAAAAAAGGCAACTGGACTTTCCTGGGTTTTTTTCCCCTTGAAAACATTTCCCTTCTCATCCAAGAAGCTGAGAACTGAAGAAGTTGCTTAGATGAGAAGCAAAATGTTTTCAAGGGGAAAAGTCCAGTTGTCTTTTGGAAATGCACCTTTGGGGCTTACAGTTTTCATTATGGTGAATTTGTGGGGTTGCTCTAATGCAGTATTTTGGAGAGAACTTATTGAAGTTGAAATCCACACTGCCCAAAGGAAAGAAAAATGGGTGGCCTGTTTTAATTTTCTCATTTATTTGTCTACATTTCTAATCTGCCTGGCAGATTGTAACCAAGCTAATATTTAAACTAATATTGTAATTCTTTCTCCAACCAATGTAACATGCCAGTTATTCCATAACTGTATTTACTCTTACTTCTAGTATGAAAATGTCTCCATAAGGTCTGTATGCTGAATGAAGATTAGAATCATCTATTTATTTCTTTAAAGATTTATCTGGCTGCCCAACTTAAACACAATCTGAACAATTCACAATATAACATTTGCAGCTCCATCCACTTTGCGCTCTGGTATCAATGAGGGCCTCAGCAGAGATAGAAGGGATCACTAAAGGAAAAGCTATGCCAGATGTAAGCTGATCTAAGTGTAGTGGTCAGTAGGTAATGGTCTCATCTAATGGCTGACCAAAATGGATCTTGACTGTTCCTAATTTTTTATCGACTATAATGGACAACTCTTTCTGAAAGACATGTGCATGTTTTTAATAGAAATTCTGTACTGATGTTATTATTTTTTTCTATTTGTTGGTCTGTGTTTTATACCAAGAAATTTGATGTGTGAGTTAAAGGATTGTTGAGGGGGAATGCAGGAAATGTTAACCTAATCCCAAAGTAAAGAAAATAAGTGACCAAAATAATCCCTCCCACAAACAACATTTTCTTAGATTCCACTAGTGTTATATTTTACTAGACTGTCAGTAGCTGTAACTTCCAATACAGGTAGTCCTTGACTTACAACTGGTTGCTTAGTGACTGATGTTCTGACAGACCTACTTGGTAGGTACTTACAACCCACATTTTAAGTTCTTTTTAAAATATGATTATTTCTTTATTAGTTTATAAACAAAATACAAAAATACAAAAGAAAATAGTAGGAAAATAAGGGAGGGAAAAAAGCATTGACTTCCAACTCTTTTTGGTGCAATAGAATAGCATAATAGCATCAAACCTCAACGTTTTATTTTTACATAATAATATAAACTAGCCATTTCTATAACAACAAACCTATCTAATCCTATCTAATCTAATCTGGAAACCTCAAAATCAAAGTTTCATTTCATTTCATTTCACCTCAAGCACAAAGTCCAGAAGCGGTTTCCAAGCAGACCCATATTTGACGTTCTGATGGTTTCCTCCACACAGACATGTGACTGCACTTGGAGCATCTGTCATGTAACTGTGTTTTATAACGGTTTTGCTGAAAACTAGCTTTTTCCCCCAGTTATCAGCAAAACTGCACCCTCAGGAAACCATTGGTTTGCTTAATGACCACTGCAAGAAAAATATGTTGAAAAATTGAGTTGGTTATCATTTAGCACCCTCATGAATATGTGCAT
>JANHZT010001869.1:164421-175234 GCA_032468215.1 Stegonotus admiraltiensis | reverse complement strand
TTCCAAGCAGTCTCCATGTTTCCAGTGTCTGTTTCCCCACTTGGAGCAGAACCCAGAAGGATATTTCTTCCTACAGGTCTTACATAAGACTCCACAAATAGTGGGCTGGGGGCGGAGCATCAGAAATCTAACTTAGTATTGGAAATGATTACATGTATCAAATTTTTGCATTCATGGCTGCAAACCCAATCAGTTAAAAGAGTTTGTTTTTTTAAGTTTTGCCACATACTCCTGCTTACCAGACTATGGTAAACTAGCGAAGAAAATTATTGCATTGGGATGAGGTTCAGCAAAAAGAAAGCAGGTGTGTTGGGTCAAAAATCAAAGTTTCTCTGAAACCTGCATCTTGTTTCCATCAATGGCCAGGCCTGTTGCTTATTCAAATCAGTGCCGTAAAGAAATGTAAAATACTACTAGGGATAATAAAAAGAAGGTGCCTGCCAGATACCCAGTCGCAGTATCAGCACAATCACAAAGGAGGGGCTCTGCAGATAGTCCTCAACTTACAGCACTTTGTTTAGTGGCTGTTCAAAGTTACATCAACACTGAAAAAGTAATTTACAAGTAGTCCTTGCACTTATACTGACATCCCCATGGTCATGTGATCCAAATTCAGGTGCTTGGTAATCAGCATGTAAATACAATGAGTGCAGCATTCAGGGATCAAGCGATTGCCAATCAAGACTTTCCCAACTGGCATCCAACAAGCAAAGTCAATGGGGGGAAGCTGATTCCCTTAACTGTGTGAACCACAGTGATTTGCTTAACAACCTTGGCAAAATGGTCATAAAACTGGGTGTGACTCACTTAACCGCCTTCCTTAACACCAAAATTCTGGTCTCAATTGTGCTCATATGTCACGGACCACCTGCATAAAATACAAGCAACTGAACAAATGAAGGAATAAATAAATAACAATGAAGCGCTTAACCGGTTTTATTTTTCATTTTATTTTTCAAATGCATATAAAAGTTCGATCTTCCTACCTTCCCACTTGCAGAGATCCATTTCAACCTTCCGCGCTAGTTAACTTTCATTCCCAGCAACCCACCAAGTAGCTTGTACATCCTCTTCTTCAATAGGCCCATCAGGTAATCTGTGATCTGGGAGTGGACCAGTGGTGGGATTCAAATTTTTTTTCTACCGGTTCTGTGTGCATGGTTTGGTGGCCATGGCATGGCTTGGTGGGCGTGGCAGGGGAAGGATACTGTAAAATCTCCATTCTCACCCTACTCCAGGGGAATGTTACTGCAAAATCCCCATTTCCTCCCAATCAGCTGGGACTTGGGAGGCAGAGAATGGGGGCGGGGCAGTCAGGGGTGGTATTTATGGGTTCTCTGAACTACTCAAAATTTCCGCTACCAGTTCTCCAAAACTGGTCAGAACCTGCTGAATACCACCTCTGGGGTGGACCCAGTTGTGCTGGTACAAAGTACAGTTTAGCAGAGAAAACAAGAGGATGGAGAAGAGGTTGTAGGAAGGGGATCATTACCTGAAATGCACTTAAGGCCTGACATTTCCCCCCAAGTACTGGGATAGGGTTGAGATGGATGGACTGCATATGGAAGTTTGCTTGGTGACAATTTTTAATGTTATTGGTTTAAATAGATATATGTAAGTATTAATGATACACTGATATTGTTTTTAATGGTTGATTGGGACCCATTGAGAATGTGACATAAGATGTACAGGTAGTACACAAGTAGTCCTCTACTTCCAACCACAACTGAGTCCCAAATTTCTAAGTTGTTAAGTGAGTTGTTTTGTTCTGCTTTGTCAGAAGTTTGCAAAGGATGATCACATGGCACCAGAACACTGCAAGCATCATAAATGCACACCAGTTTCCAGGTGTCCATATTTTGTTCACATGACCACGAGATACTGCAATAGCTGTAAGTGTGAAAAACAGTCATATCACTTTTATTCAGTGCTGTTGTAACTTTGGTTATTTAAATGAAGGGTTGCAAGTTGAGGACTATCTGGAAATGTTTTAAGTAAGTAAATAAAGCTCCTTCTCTCTGGAACATCATTCCCCCAGAGATTAGAATGGCCCCCACTCTAACACTCTTCCAGAAGGGGCTGAAGACCTGGTTTTGCCAGCAGGCCTGGGGAACGCAGAGCGGAATGGAGCCCATTAAATGGCTCATGTGGTGTGTTGTCACCAGGGCAGGGGTGGGGGGTTATTATATTATTTTATTATATGATTATTCTTTTTTATTAGTTTTATTGTTTTATATATGAGGTTTTTATATTCCTGTAAGCTGCAATGAGCCGCCATGTATGAATAGGTGACAATATAAATTTCAATCACTCACTTACTCACTCACTCAGTCAATCAACCAATAATGTACTCAGAGATGCCCTGATGCTAAATCCTCAGGATACACTTCCACTATCACCATTTGACCCTCTTCTTTGGCAATGCTGATGGGGGAATGCTAGTAACTATTAGCAAGGCCTAAACCCACCTACTCCTGAGCTCAATTAAACTTCCTCCATATAAATCTTTTCACTGTCTGAAAGCAGAACAATATTTTTTTCAAGTTCAGCAACTATCGAATTCTCCCCTCTCCCTAAGCTAGAGCGCAGAACATAACTCACCACGAAACACATAATCGATGCCTGCTCGTCTCTAGCAGGCTCCGCGCTTGAAGCTACAGTGAATTCTGCTCCTTGGAATTCATTGGCTGGGGTGGCCTGACAGCCTTGGCAATCTCATTTCACAAGGTTGCACCGTGCATTTATTTTCTCATTAACATCTGTGTTCAGTTGTATGTTTTCAACCAAGGTAACCTTGGAGTGGGGGGCAGGGAGCATTTCTTCCTGTCAAGGGAAACATGTGATCCTTTTTCCAGGGTGCATGCATGACTGAGCAGCAATACATCATGAGAACTGCAGCCCCGACAGAGCTAATTCTCCAGAGGCTTTGTTGGAAAAAAGAAAGAAAGCTGCTTTTCGGTGATTTAGCACAGGCTGCATTTGTGTGGTCACAAAAGATGTGATAAGTTTTTTCCTCGGAACCAACTGTTTATCAGCTGATTCCCCACCCCCTGGATAAAGGAGATGCGATGTTTTTATGACTTTTAAATGGAATTGCACTGTTGCTCAAATGCTGTTCAAGGATTTCTTTAAAATTCTTTTAGCTTTCATATTTTTTCCTAACTGAGAAGCAAATGTTAATGACATTCTCACGAGGTGGATGATGAGGAATATTGCAAGTTTTGCACTGTATCATTTCTCCAGTGGTTTGGAGCCTCTCTAACTTCTCACATCACAAAGGCATCTCATTATTTAAAGACATCAATCAACCCCCTATAATATATTAAAAAGATGACATTCCCCCCCTCCCCAGTTCAAGATCATCATAATCTAACCAGTGATTCTAACAACCTCACACTAATTGAACATGTACACTGTGAATGAACACATGAACTGAATTCACAACCTGGCTCAGTCCCTGGAGGGGGTGTGATTTTCTCAGCCTTCAGAAGGCTAAGAGAGTAGGGTCCCATGGATCTCAGAGGAGAGGCATTGCTACAGAAAAGGCATGTGTCTTAAGTCCCACCAAATGACATTGTTTTAGAGAGGGACTCAGAGCACACCCACAGTGCCAGATCTGATGGGATGGGCAGATACCTTCATGATCCCACAAACAACATGGGCCTGTTTTATTCAGGATTTTAAAGCAGACAACTAGCACTTTGAATAATCCCAGAGGTAAATAAAAGCCATTCCAGCTCATTCAGCAGTTGTGAAACCTTGCCACACTCACAAGCGCCCCAAATTGTGCATGTTGCTGTTGTATAAACTAGCTGAAGCCTCTAGGTAGATTTCAAGAGCAGCCTCATGTATGGCATGTAACTGTAGTCCAAACAGGAAATGATTTGGGCATGAATGACCCTAGAAATGAGTTATGGAGGAAAACACTGAAGTTCCGAAGTAAATCAAATGGTTCAGCTTCAGATTCTAGTTAAAAGGCTCTTAAGTAGAAGATAATGTGGAAAAGGTTTGGCTGAGAGTCCAGAGCCCAGTTAGGAGTAAAGATGGGAACATTTTAGTAACTGGTGGATGTACCTGGAATCTTAATAAGAAATAGGTGCCCTGAATTAGGGCTTGCAATTTTTAATAAATGGCTGTGATGGTGGCTATGACTTTCTATTAAGTCACAGTCCATCAGACAATATTGCTCTCCATTCTTGCCTTTCGCTCTCAGAATGCCCTTTCCTTATCAAAGCCTTAGACAAGCAGGAACATTTCTAAACAAAGCATTGGACTGCAGCTGTACATCAGATTCCCATTTTTGTCATTTCATGCTGCTGACATAGTTACTGTAAGTTTTCCTCCAGAAGCACTATTTATGTGAATGATAAATATTTGCACTGTCTTCACCGCCTCCTTTGCACTTCCTTTTGACCCTGGCTTTTATTATTCCCTTCCTGCCATTAAAATATTTATACACCCCTCCCAGAATAATACTCCATACTTCTCTCAGGAAGTTCTCCAAAGTCCTGGAAAAAAGTAAGAAATAATGAGCAAAAGAGAATGGTAGATAAGAAAAAGAAATCTAGATATAATGTACACCAATTCTATTTTTCTTCATACCTTTGTATGCCTTTAAATGAACTTTGCTTTCACCATATCAAAATACTCTTTCTCTCTTTTTTTAAAGGATTTGGTTAACTCCACTTCCCCATGAGTAATTCGGTCTTTGCCAGGCACAAAGAACAGAGCCACATGAGAAGAGTTCAATTAGCTGTTTTATTGCTCAAACCTATACACAGGAATTTTCTCAGATTGATAGTTTGCATCTGGGTAAAACTAGCTAAGGTTCAACAGCATTCAAAGGAGGGGGTCAGATTGCCCCTCTTGTGCCCATGAAGGGACTCCAGACTAATTCCTTATTTGACTCCTCCCCTTGGCTCAGCCAGAATCTCTCCAAAGAGATTCTCTCCCTTCCTTCCATTCACTTTTCCTTCAGGTTTGCATACATTTATTATTGCCCTATGAGTAACAAACCTCTTTGGTATTGGTTAACTTTTGAACCATATTCATTTAACACCCATTTATTATTGATCCTGTATCTTCACGTATTTGTTGAATACCCCATTTCCACTACATTCATTTTATTTTTATGTTTATCTTGTCTTGTTATACCTGCTTCTCAGTTCCATATAATAGATTGGGCAGAAGCATGCTCTTATGTACATCACTTCTTATGACAAGCATTCCTTGTGAGAGTCTTCTTTGTATCTACTACCTTTCTATCAGGATTTACAACTTCTTAAAATTTCACCATCCATTTCCTCCCTCTTTAGTAAATATTCTACAAAGGTAGAGAAATGCATTGACTGCTTTTTTTTAAACCATATATGCACAAATTGCTTGCCATGTTTGTCTTGTCAAATACAACTATCTTGGTCTTCAGTGAGTTAATGTTTAGATATTCCTTGATGCTTTATACAATCTATACAATCTATCCATTCATCATAAATCATTTGGGCTCTCAGCCAACTACACCGCATTTTATGTATACAGAAATACACCCACCCACCTACACACCACTAACAAGCAATCCCTATATACTTCTCCATCAATCCATTAAACTATCAAGGGGTCGCCACACACTTATTATTGAAACCATTAGCTAAACATGTCTTTCTCATGCATGCTTTAATTCATCACACTTTGCTCTGAACACATCCAGCCACCAACTTGCCACTCCATATTTGCATAAAACACCTCATAATGCAAGCCTGTTCACTTCATCATACATGTTCCTAAACCATGAAATCCACTAAGAGCTCCTTTCTGACATACATACATTTCTCAGAGACTTGCTTGAAGAGAGAAAAATCTGATTTTCAGAATCATGAAAATTGCACTCTAAATTTTGTACTGTACATTGTCCTTTCTCATTCCCCTTCAATCAGAATAATAACACCCTTCCTGAAACTCTTAACAGATTAATTCCCTGTAGGTTTTCCGAAGTTTTGCTACTTTACTCTTTGTGTAGAGAAAAACAACAGCATCATTCCAATTATCAGGCACAGATGTCATATTTATATACATTACAAAGTCACACGTTCACTCTGTAAATCAAGTGCATGTTTTATTTTAGTTGTACCATCTTCAACATTCTCACATTATTTTTCCTATGCACCAACATGAATAGCATTCTTTTCAATTCCAGACCTTAGCATACCACATAGCACTGTCATTTCCTAAAATATTCCTTTCAGTACTCTGTCACTTCAGTTTCAACCCAAATTGCTTCATCACTTTTATAATTACCTTCTGCTCGCTCTTTAGGAGACTACTTGCTTAATCTTTTCCAACCACTTCTAAACTCTTTTTAAAATTTCCTTCAAAGTTGCTCTGTGCTTTAATCTTTTAATCTTAATCCATTGCTTTATTTGTTTACCATAATTATTCAAACAATTCTATACAGTTTACATGTCATGCCCAAGAACCAAAAATTAGACAAGAATTTCTGAAATAGAATTTCTGTATTTTTTGGTGTATAAGATGCACCGGAGTATAAGACACAGGTTAGTTTTTGGGGAGGAAAATAGAAAAAAAATATCTGCCTACCAGGTATTCATCTGGCTAGCGTCCTTAGTCTGGTCAGCATCAGCACATTAGTTTGCTGGTTTTGAGCGTATCCCTCCTTGGGGATAAAAAAACAGCTTCTAAAGCACAGCTGAGAGGGAGCAGCAATGAGAAAAGCAGGCAAAGCACAGAGATCGCTTCACTCACTAGCGCCTTGTTAGGGCTGAAAAAAAGCTTCTAAAACACAGCTGAGAGTCGGAGGGAGCAGGCTAAGTGCAGGGAAGATTGCTTCATTCGCTAGTGCCTTGTTAGAGCAGAAAAAAGCTAAAGCACAGCTAAGTGTCGGAGGAAGCAGACAAAGCGTGTGGAAGATCACTTCACTCACTAGCGCCTCTTTAGGGCAGAAAAAAAGCTTTGAAAAAGCTACGTTCAGAGTATAAGACGCACCTAAATTTTCAGCCTCTTTAGGGGGGTGGAGTGCATCTTATACTCTGTAAAATATGGCATTTCAGAGTACTTTTTATCACTGCTTGCCTATAGACCGGAATCTTGTCAAACTGAAGAAACTATCTCCATGACTATTACATATAACCTGAAAACTGCTGGACAGGATGCATTTTTGCCCTTTTCCTGCATATCAAAGATCCCAAGTTACATTGGCTCCCTGGGAAAGAACCCTCCTTCCTGCAACTTTGGAGTACCTTCTACCACATTATATTCAAACATCCATTAAATTCCATAAATATTAAAATCATTAAAATGGTTGGAAGTTGGATGCTGTCTTCCAAGAAACTCTAAAGGCTTTGACAAAAAAAGGAACAAAAAAAAGAGGAAATTGTGTTATTTTGTATACTGTACTGACTGATGAGCTTGGTAGATTGGTTGGGGTAGAGGTTAATTGCATGGGACGAAGACTTTGATTTTGGGAATTTATGTTTCAAATGAGGACAAAGTATTGCTCTACAAATAATTTATGAGGAGATTAATAGAATTCTCTGATGAAAATTTGTGTCTAATGGGGATTGGAATGGAGTGATCTCCCCACAATTGGATAAGACTTCAGAGAAAAATATTAAAATCAGACAAGGCAAATTACCAAAAGTTGTCTTTGATCTGATGGAGATTTAGGGCTGTTTGATATATGGAGACAGAAAACTGGCAATTCAAAAGAACGCACATACTTTTCTGAAAGACATAGACTCTTTTCAAGAATAGACATGATGGAATCTGAAGAATTTGGCTACTAAGGTTTCTAAAGTAATTACCAAAGACATTTTCACATCATAATCCTATGAGTTTGGTTTAAAAAGAGGTTCTAGTTCTTTTAGATGAAGACTAAATGAAATGTTGCTATAGACAGAAGCAATAATAGAGGATTGTAAAAAAAGAAATTAAAATAATTTTTTGAAATAAACTTAGGTAAATGCACTGATATAAGAATAGTTTGGGATGCGAGTAAAATCAGGTTGAACACAATTTTTGGAAAATAACCTCTAATTTTATTAAAAGTTATTTTATATAACATAGTAGTGAACTCAAAAAGAAAAGTCAAGAGAAAATACAAGCAATTTTGGATGAGATAAAGAGAAAGGAATTGACATAAAGAGAATTACAGAAATTTCGAGAGAAGCTAAATATTTTTCAACAAATTAAAATTTTACAATAACTGTCTATGTTATCAGTAAAAAAAATTACAAAACACAATGAATTCTATTTTATAGGGAGGAAAAATGCCAGAATTGAAAAGAGGACAGTACAGCACTAATGCCTGAAAAGAGACAAGATCTGACTTTAATAAGAAAATATTAATGAGGATTAATGTGGGCATTTACCTAAAAGACAGTTAAATAACAACGTTAGAAAAGAGTTGGATATTTTGGAATACTTGGAGCAACGTAATGAAAAAGAAGCTGTATTGATTTTCTTAGGTGCAGAGAAGGCCTTTGACAATTCGAAATGGACTTTCTTATTCAAGGTTTTGGAAGATACAAATTTTGGAGAGAACTTTATGAATGGGTAAGATCAATTTACACTTCACAGAAAACACAAATATTTGTCAATGGAGATATAACAAATCCCTGTGAGATACAAAAAGGAACAAGAGAGGAAAGTCCACTGTGACTTCTCTTGTTTATTTTGGTTTTTGAAATACTGAAATAGAGATATAAGACAAGATGAGCCATTGTGAGAGTAAATATTAAAAAAGAAATGTATAAGTTAAGGACTTTTGCAGATAACTTGATGTTGGTTCTGGAATATCCTTTAAAAGAAACTGAAATATTAATGGGCAAATGGAAAGGGAAAGGAAGGGAAGACTTGGATTAATGGAGCATGGTTAACATTGCTTGACTATCTTCCAGTTCAGCCAAAACATTATCCACTTCTATGTTGGGAAAGAACCTCTTGTTTATTCTTCTGCCTAGCTTCCCACAAAACCAGGGCTTCTATTTTTCTACCCAATTCTCTTTTCTGGGTGAGACAGACAGACAAACAGACAGAGATTTTTTAAACATATACTTCCAATGTACATGTATATAACTGAACAGAGCTAGTTCATTTTTATGCTTTCTACATTTAATCACCTCCAAGCACCTTCCTTTTAGTGAAAGGAAATGAATCACTCTATATTTGCCTGGTCAGGTTCCAAACATAATTAAATAACTGGATTAAAGGATTTCTGCTTGAGTTATGTACACTTTCAGATTCTAACATGTATTTTAGACATGCCTTGGAAGCAGCTTACATTTCATTCCCTGCCAATCTCTCCAGTTCTGTGATTTCAAACAGCTGGGCTGGGGAAAACTGTTGCAATACCAAGTAGGCTTCTTTATTTCCAAAAGCTTTAAAAAAATTACCTAACAGGTTACATATTTTGTATAACAAATGTCTGATCGCAAAACATTGGCAGGGAGGAAAATAGTTTATTATTCCGGAAGAACACGTTGACTAAGTCAAGCTTTCATACAATTATTATAGTAGCATACAACACTATCTCCAGCAGTGGCAATCTCCTTTTCAATCATTATGTCTATCACAAAGCAGTTATTTGGAAATTGGGATTCATGGAAGGTTTATGGTTCTGTTCAATGACTTCTCCAGAGTTTTAAACCAACTGTGGCAAGTGACCCAAAGCCACTTTAAAAAAATCTAACTTTTTTTCTAAATCTAAGCAATTATATCCAATGGCTCAATCCAGAGAACGATGCCTGTCTGCTCTTTCTAGGAAATCAACTAGAGGGCAGCACAAATCAGTCCATCTGCCGAAGGATATGGGCACTCTCAGAGGGAGAATAAAAATACTGCAAGTTCTCCCTGTAAGCTTGCACGAAGATATTTTCCAGCTATAATTAATAGCACTAACTCTGTTTGTGTCTCAACAGCTTCTCACTCTTAAAACACAGATTGCTGATATTATTAACCCATCACCATGCAGTGATGGTGATGTAAGAAAGTGGCCACCTTCATAAAAAAGAAACTGGATTCAGAATAACAGAACAGAGTTGGAAGGGACCTTGGAGGTCTTCTAGTCCAACTCCCCTGCTCAGGCAGGAAACCCTGTGCCATTTCAGACAAATGTTTGTACAATCTCTTCTTAAAAACTTCCAGTGTTGGAGCACCTGCAACTTCTGAAGGCAAGTCATTCCACTGATTAATTGTTCTAATTGGCAGGAAATTTCTCCTTAGTTCTAGGTTGGTTCTCTCATTGACTGGTTTCTTTCCATTGCTTCTTGTCCTGCCTTTTGGTGCTTTGGACAACAGGCTGACCCTCCCCTCTCTTCTTTGTGGCAGCCCCTTAGATATTGGTATACTGCTATCATGTCACCCTAGTCCTTCTTTTCAATAAACTAGATATACCCAATTCCAGCAACCATTTATATATATTTTAGCCTCCTCCTATATGTTTTAGATTCTAACAAGATTTCTACTTTGCAGTCTTTTAGTCAGGATCCAACTCTGGCTTCCTATACTGAAGCAGCTATATTTTTTAACATCATTTTTTATTTATTTGCTGCAAAATTATCACTGCCTATCAACTGAATTAAAGAGATCTGTTCCTACACATCCTTGATCCTGTAAGAAAAATACAGTATCATGGAATATAAGGAAAGTCTTAGCCTTTTATTTTATTTTTATTTTGAAAGAGATCGGAATGCAGTATATTCACAATTTATTTAATTTTTTTTTTAAATTTAAATTTATATGCCGCCCTTCTCCGGAGACTCAGGGCGGCTTACAATGCGTTAAGCAATAGCCTTCATACTTC
>JANHZT010001869.1:146473-157313 GCA_032468215.1 Stegonotus admiraltiensis | reverse complement strand
GCAGCAAGAGTTTAAACAGTTTTTTTTCCCTTCTAGCAGATCAGCTGGGGCTCAGGAGGCAGTGAATAGATTGGGGGCGGGGCCAAATAAAAAGTAAGAATAACGGGTGGTGGGCAGCTCCCGAACAAAGACAACCAGTTCGGTGACATCATATCGTCACTGCTACCAGCTCGGCGGAACCGGGAGGAACCGGGAGGAACCCACAACTGATGCATTCCCCTCTATTTGGTACTGATATCATATTTGCCCCACGGTTTTCTTTTTCCCAGACTGAACATCCCTGAAGATATGTCCTCAAGAGTCTAAATCCTCTTGTTACTTTCCTCTGAACTTGCTCTAAGTTGTCAATATTGTTCTGGAACTGCAGTGCCCAGAATAATACACAATACTCTGTAATAATTTACCTTAACATAGCTGCCATACTTTAATAGCTTTTCAAAAGGAAAGTCATGATGAACCTTATTGAAAGCTTGCTGAAATTAAGGTAGCTTATTGTGATTTGAATGGCTCCTACCTTACTATATTTGCGGGACTTTTAAGACCTGGCTGTTTGCCCAGGAGTTTGCCCAGCATGGATGTAGCCCCTTTTGAGGGCTGTGTGTGCATGTTGAAACATGCTTGGAAGTTTAAACATGCTTGGGATAAGCACATGCCCATCATCTGACAAAAATTTAAAATAAAATATAAATAAATAAAATACAGGTAGTTCTCAAACACTGGTTTCGTGACCATTCAAAGTTATAACGACACGGAAAAAAGCGACTTATGACCGTTTTTCACATTTACGACTGTTGCAGTATCCCCGTGGTCACATGATCAAAATTCAGACTCATATTTATGACAGTGACCCCAGTGTCCCAGGGTTATGTGAGTGATCCTGTTTTGCAAACTTCCAACAAGCAAAGTCAATGGAGAAACCAGATTTACTTAACAACCATATTACTAACTTAAGAACTGCACTGATTCACTTAACAACTATGGCAAGAAGGGTTGCAAAATGGGGCACTCACTTTTTAGGGACCCTTAACAAATGTCTCGCTTAGCAACAGAAATGTTGAGCTCAATTGTTGTCGTAAGTCAAGGACTACCTGTATAAAAGTAATAATTAAAAAGAAATTAAGCAAAAAGAAAACAAGTCAACTCAAAGGGCAGACTTGATGGACCACTAGGTCTTCTTCTGTTTCTATCAACTCTGTTTCTGAATTAAGATTCAGTTTTGCTGTTGCTTGTTCTTTTGCTGCATTGTTTTTACTGTTTTATAGATCTCTTGTTTTCTGATGAACCACCAGAGTCACTGAGGATTGAGTAGTGTAGATAGATTATAGACAGACAGACAGACAGACAGACAGACAACAGACAAAGAGATAGATAGATAGAACATTCCCTTTGTCCATTAAAAGTAGTTACCTGGTCAAAGAAATTGGCGATTTGTCTTGCACTATCTATTTCTGACAAAGTTGTTGTAATTGCAATAGCAAAATTGTCTTCAAAATCATTACAAAGTGATCTGCCTTTCCAGGTGTCAGTCTTAGGCCCTCGTGTCAAAAATTCCTTTTATTTTTCATACCTTCCCTCCTCATTGTTTTTCCCAACAAGAAAAATCACAATTGGTCTTCTCCACCCTCCACAGTTTCTCAGACCCCCTCAAAGATAATTAATACGGGTTCTGACAGCATTTCAGCCAGTCCTTTCAGTATTCCTAAAATGTATTTCATCAGGGCCCATACTGATGGCTGTAGCATTTGCGATTCAGATACCACCAAATAAACACAGAGGAGAAAATCCCAGGATTATTACAATCAATAAAAAAGTATTACTTAAGTGTAGATATTTACTGCATTGGAGAGATTCTTCCTAATCAGCTGTAGTCAGCACAAATAGGGGCAAAAACAGAACTCTATGACATCCACCTGTAAGGGAACATACCCTGTTTCCCCGAAAATAAGACATCCCCTGATAATAAGCCCTTCCTGAAAATATTTAAACGCAGAGCTAGAAATCAGGTATGATGGCAAGAGGAGCCCCATCTTGCTCCACGTGCCCCAAAATAATAAGACATCCCCAAAAATAAGGCCAAGTGCTTATTTTTGGGTTCAAAAAAATATAAGAAACGGTCTTATTTTAGGGAAAACATGGTACCTTTATGGGGAAGGTACCCTCCTCCCGGTCCCTTGGAATGCTCACCCAAGTCCAGGAAACATTAACTAGTAGTTCATTTGCTGAGATTCTACTATCTCAAAGCATATGAATAAAACATGTAGTCAGACAATGGTGAATTCACAAAGAAAGTTACACAGTAGCAGAGGCCTCTAGTGGTCAGGCATGATCTGTGTTGGAGGTGAAACTGGTTAGTAATTAACCTATTAAGGTCAGGGCAGGAAGCTTCTTAGTTCACAACTGGCACTTGACAAGCAAGTAGCACATTGCATTAGAAAGAAATATAAGGAGCTAGCAATCTTCTTTTCCTGGTATTGCATTTTAATAGAAGTAAATTATAGGACCAGTGCCATTTGCATTAGCTAGAAGATCCTTTTCCATAACCTTATTGATCCCCAGCCTTCTCCTCATGTATTCATTTACAGACTGCGCTATTCAAATGTCCATTTCCTTTGGATATAAAGATAGAGACAAAATAGGAGTTATGTTCCTCTTTGCTTTCTAGTCTTCTATTAATGTTTCACCATTTGGAGTAAGAAGAGAGTCTACAGTCTCTTTTGTCTTCCTCTTGCTGTTGACCCACCAGTATATTCAATTATAAAATAGTTTAAATTCATAACAAAACATTATAGAGCGACATCATTATAATAAATTCTATATACCCAAATTTAACTCCAAATTGTTGGAAATGTGGACAGAAACAGGGTACCTTCTATCACTCATGGTGGCTTTGTTCAGAATTGAAAAAATATTGGAAAAAAATAAAATATTGGTTGCAGGAAATAACCGGAGCTCAACTGGAATATACACTGGAACTGTTCCTTCTGGGGATAATGAAAAAAAACATGATAAGAAAACAAGACATATGATCCTACATATAACAACTGTGGCAAGATTGGCCTTTGCGCAATGTTGGAAGAATGCAAAGATGCCCTCCGATGACTTAATAACCAAAAAAATCTTTGATTGCGCTGAAATGGACAAACTAACATTGGAATTGAAAGGAATGACAGACTTGGTGTATTATGTACCATGGGAGAAATGGTACAAATGGATTGAAAACAGAAAAATGAAATGCATTCAGATATAATAGAATTTAATGAAATAAAATACAGAGTATAAGAACTGATTAGCGATATGTCGTGTAAAGGGTGACAGATCTGCACAGAAATTTTCTTATTTGTATTTTTGTATTTTTGTAATGTTTTTGGTTTTTGTTCATTTAAAAATTAATAAAATATGTTTCAAAAATAAATAAATTCTAAAGCTACTAAAATAATAGAATAAATGAAAAAAAAAACCAATTAGGAAATACCATAAAAATATATAGTGTCAGCAGATTAAAACAGAAGCAAAGTAGGCATGACTGTAATGGGAGTAACGTAATTAACAAAAAAATGCTTTGTTTTTTTTCTCAAAACAGGCATGCCCACAAGAAGTTGAGATTTCATCAAAATGATGAAACAGGTATTGTGACATTATTTATCTATTTAATCTACCTAGGCTGCCTCAATCACAATTGCAACCCTAAGCATCTTAGAATGTATAATCAAGATTAAAGCAATAAAGCAAGCAAAATCATGCAATCAGGTTACCTAAGAATCCCATCAGGGAAACAACAGAACTATGGTAGTTAAATCATATAAAACAGATTAATAAGTGGGATCAACAAGAACCTGACCCAGGTCCTGCTCCTCCATCTCTTTGATACATAAGTGTGATGTCATAATGCAAGTACCAAAGGGCCGAAGCATATGCCATGATCTATATTTCACCATTTGTTGCCCTTTGCTTTATAGTATTCTACAAAGTTTGTTCACTGTCTCCAAATGAATGATTCTTTGTGGCCTCCAGGAAGTCAGCTCTCTTTTTAGATAGATAGATAGATAGATAGATAGATAGATAGATAGATAGATAGATAGATAGATAGATAGATAGATAGATCACAGTGTTAATTAAATGAGTATCTCATAAGAACAGTACTTTAATTACTTCTCTGTCTCTCTCTCAGCAATAACCAAAATTCCCCTTGGTCTTCAACTTTAGCCACATACTAATTAGGTTACTTCCTCTTGATAAACCAGAGAAGTAATTAATGTTATTGCTTTTACACCTTCAACAATCCATTAGTGAACTAAATAGTGATATGAAGAGCACAAGAGAATTTCTGATTTTTCAAAACAAGCTGCTAAGCATGCCTGCAGTCTAGCATTGTGGGAATGCCTGTACATGCTGTAATTCTTGCAGAGTCGATTCTAGAAGTTTCAAGAAAGCAAGCAGCAGAACTACCTACTCCTCATTGTAGGGCCTGTGTTGAATCAGCAAAGATGCAAATGTCTGTTTGTATGTTCAATAATGGACAAATATATCATTGTTTTGGGAAGAACATAGAAAGCAGCTTCCAAATGGGGATTACCTAGGTCTGAAGAACTCAAAGTTACCCTGGCCAGGAGAGCAAGGACACTAGATACCTATCTCCTCTGCCTCCCTGGAACAGTACTATAGTACAGGACAGACCAAATTAGTTTCATGTATTATTCAGAAAAAGAGAAGTTTTAAGGGACTGCCTTCATCTTTCCCTTCCAAAGGATAATATAAGAACTTTGCAACTAGGAATTAGTGTCTTGGGGGACCTTCACTGTTCCAAAGCAACTCCAGATATCTGTGATCCCACCTAAATATCACCTATTTAGGATAAGAGCTGAGTCTATTTATTTTTGGTTCAGCGTTAGTGTTTTTCAACTGCTTATAAAGTCAGTATTTCCTTTTGCAACATTCTGAATCAGAGACTCGAGTTATCTGGTGTTCCTATTGACAAGACTGTTTACCTCAGCTCATTTTCTAGCTTCTCTGAACTCAAAGCAATCAGAATTCTCTCCTCCAAATACAGATTCAGTTCAAAATAAATATTTAGGGAACTTCCATTTCAATGCACTCCCTCAAAGCAAAGCAAAACAGTGCCCGGGTATTCTATAGTGGGGTACTTGGCAGAAAGGATAAACAGATAAAACCTTTTTATCAGTTTTTACCCTCCTCCTTTGCTGGGGCTGTGTGCGCTCTGCAGAGTTGAAAAAATCTGCAGAATATCTTAGATCAACCATTTCTTCCTACTCCTGGGTTATTGTAACTGTCTGAAACATTTCTTTATTGCAGAGAAACAGAGAAAATGCATATATTATTTGGCTCCTTTTAATTGTTTTATGCTTTGGCTGGTGTTGGCTGTAATGGTGACCACATGTCTTAAATACACTGACTTCTAATAGTCAGTGCACTGACTTCTAATAATTCATGCAACATAAAAAAAGCAGAATATGTTTAATAGAAACTGTTCTTCTCCTTAGCATTCCTGTTTCTATCTGTTTGCAGGAAAAAGCCCACTGAATCCCATGGGAGTTTTTCTGGATAGTACTTTCACTAGTTTTGAAGTGCAGCAGATCCATCAAAATGATAAAGAACTATTAGGTAATAGAACAGAGATCCTTTCATCTTTAGATCTCCTGCACAGGCAGAGTTATAATGGCCTGGGTTGCAGCTTTTCTATAACAGTGGTGGACAAACATTCATATTTCAACCTTACATAATTGTCTTAAATGGAAAATCTATCCATTTTTTAAATAGAAAGGCATAAAAATAACTTTCCAGATTCATTGCTAAAAAGGTGGCCACGTTCTAGGAGACACTTTTTCCAGTATTCGCTTCTGGAATCTGAACAGGCTCTGATTGGTTAATCTCCATCCCTCTTTGGCTGCAAAAAGCCCCACCTGCTCCCCCTTGACACAAAGTCATCCTTTTGTCATGAAGCTCACCTGCAGCATTTCCTAGTGAGGATGATAGGATGAATGTCATCATTTGGAGTGTTTTAAAAACTCTATAAATATGCCATCTGTTGTTTAGAAGAAAAAATAATATTGAATGTCACTGCTTTGCAGCTTAATGCTGATGGTACATATGGGGGACGGGACTTAGGCGGTTGTGAAAATGACACTCAAGTGGCCATATAGGGATTATATCTATGCTGCCTGGTTTTGCTGCACCAATAATTTCTGGGGGGCAGGAATGGACAATGTCATCTTCTACTCAACTCCTGCTCACCATAAATGCCATCTCCAAATTGGCTTGCTACCCAATTTGTCTGCTGCACTTTACTTTATTCAAGGTGACACTTTGCATTGTGCAAAGCAAGAAGCACCCCCTCTCTATTCCACCACACACACACCCCCAGCTTTTGCTCAAGGTTTGCTGCAACTTCTGTGATAGGGCTTTCTAAATGGAATAGTGTTTTAACACTTGATATACAGAATGTTCCCTCTTTGAAGCACAGGAGAAATTGTACATTTTTTAAAAAAAAAATTCTTTCCTTGAGTTATAAGCTTTTCCACCAAGCCTTTTATTTTAATTTTGCCAGTGCATTGGTGGTTTCATTTTTTTAAAAAAACCTAAATATAAACATATGAATAGACTTATACTATAGATAAGATGCTTTGGTAAATTGTTTATGAGCTGATTACAGTAACAGTTCAGTTAACAGAGGGTTATGAAACTTTAATCTTACCTTTTTATTATTATTGTTCCTGTTAACTATTATGTAATTAAAATAGTATATAGATGACAGGTTAATCATTTGCAAATAGATTTAGTAGTTTAAAAATTTGTGGGGGACTTTTGCAAGGTTTGGGAAACTAATAATTGTTGTAATATATTAATCAGCATTCAACTGGGGGAATGATATATGTATTAGTGGCTTGTTAAATGTACTTTTTAATGTTTTGTTTGGTGTTTTCTTTTCTTTGTTTTTTTAAATTTTGGAGTTTGGTATTTGTATTTTAATATTTTTTGAATAAAATAAAAGTAGAATTAGAAGATGGACTTATACTAAAAATGGACTATATGGAGATCACTCAGAGTAGGCCACTGAGGTAGCAGGGCTTGCTCTGAAATATTTCACTTGATGAAAGATATGGAAAAATACCAGAAATAAGGCTTCTAAGACCTAACAAAAGATGAGTCTGAAAATAAACTGGCTTTCAAAATATAATACAGTTCCTACGTGAATTGGATGAGATGAAGGCTAGGAGCCAGCGAGAAAAGTACCTGAGACTTACTAAACCTAGTACTTAGGTTTAGTTGTGAGTTGGTTGGTGTTGGTTGGTTGGTTTTTTAACCATATTCAACTCTTAATTTGCAGCATGAAAATTAAAAATATTTAATATAATATGAAATTGTGAAAATGGGAACTGTAGTGAAGTAAGTGCCCAGGTTAAGAACCTGGTTAGGAAATGTTCCCACTTGTTTCAATGCACGTTTGTGCTTTAGTTGTGTTTTCCTCAGTTTACTACTTCAAGTCAACCAATAGTTACCTTTTATCCATTTAGTTTTCCCTCCTGTCTCCTCATAAAATCTAAATATATCCAATGGAAGTTTCAGTGGCACTTGGTGAATCAACTTCTTGCACCAGCCCATGCAGGAAGTATATATTTTTCTTTGGGGAGCTGAGTTAATTTTATCAGTTTAAAAGTATGAGTCATCTGGCATAGTAAGGACATTGTCCAGGATCAAAGTCTACATTCAAATGATAAGGCAGGTATTTCATACCAGGAAAGAATAATACTGTGGAAGAAAGTTTTTTTCAGTTAAAAACCACAACCCTCCTCTCACTTTCTCTGAACTCATTCTGCAAAAAAAAAAGGTCTTAAATAATAGCATTGCTTGGACATGCAGACAATAATGTTAACACAGTTATTGTTCTTTGAAGGCATCGTCAGATAAACACAGTTGGCATGTAGCCTTAACTTGCTGATGCTTTTTGTTATATCTTTGAAACAGCCATCGATTCAAGGCTGCTTCAGGCAAATGTGCACTTAACAAGATAGACTGCTAAATTAAGCGGCAGAATGCTTTTAAAACACACACAGAGAAAAAATAAATAAACGGAGGTATATTCTGCAGTAATGTCTCCTGACTGGTTATTAGTTCGATATTTTCATTACGATAGAATAAAGTCACAACTATTGGATTTCCCTGGGCTTTTCTCTCTCTTTGATTGAAATGCCCCTTAGAAATCTGCCCCGTGTTTTCTGAGTAAACAGAAGCTGGGATTGATTTGAAAAAAAAATATCGTTTCAGGACCAGATATCCATAATCTTTGATAAACAAGCAAATAAACAAACAAAACGTAAAGGAATGCCCATTTGGTGGTTGAACATTTTGTCAGTAAATATAGTAGAATTATTACATAGAATAATTCTACAGAGGAATTATTGAGTCTACAATCTACAATCTTACTCAATATTTTTCCATTCACTTCAGAGCAACTGAAGGTGGCCGACAAAAATAATTTCCTTTAATACCTCCAACAGGTTAGTTATTACAGGTAACTAGTCCTCGACTTACAACAATTTGTTTAGTGACCGTTCAAAGATGCAATGGCATTGAAAAAAGTGACTTACGACCATTTTTCAACTGTTGAAGCATTCCTATGGACATGTGATCAAAATTCAGATGCTTGGCAAGTGGCTCATATTTGTGACAATTATAGTGTCCTGGGATCATGGGATCACCTTTTGTGACCTTCTGACAAGCAAAGTCAATGGGGAAACGATCTATTTAACAACCGTGTTACTAACTCGCAACTGCAGTGATTTACTTAACAACTGTGGCAAGTAAGGTCGTAAAATGGGGCAAAACTCACTTAACAAATGTCTCGCTCAGCAACAGAAATTTCCGGCTCAATTGTGGTCGTAAGTAAAGGACTTACCTATATTGTAAACATATTATAGGATGAGTGGAAATTTGCCTAGTTTTTAATTATAGCTACGACACTCCTCCAGTTTGAGTGTTTTGTTGCTTCTGAGCTTATTAATAGGTAATCTGAGGCTTTTGTAACCTAAGAATTAAACTTTAGCCAGAGCCATTAGCTTATTTGTGCCTTTGTCTGCTAGAAGCAACATTTCTTTAACAGATTGGCCATAGCGGTTGACCACAAGCAGGCCATAGATTGACCACAAATGTCTCCTATATAGACTAGCTGACAGGATGTGGCTTTGATACTTGGCTAAGGTACCTTGCAAGCAAAGCTGTTACTGAAAAAGTGATGTGATATTTAGCTTAAGAAGTAACAACCAGACAAGGGTCTGGAGGTAAGCAAAGTTCATCATTAGCATGGTAAAAAATATATCCAGAGATAGTCAACTTATATGATAATGAAGTAAATTAAATAATGGCGTATTATGGAATGGCTTTGCTTTGTGAGCATGTGTGACTGTCATGTGACTTTATAACTGCTTAGCAATTCTCCTACTTTTGTTTCCTTGTTTGGTAAATTGTATAAAAATAACGGTGCCTGGTTTTATCTGTGCTTCTTAGGGGGAAACTCAGAGGTGTCCTCTTTTGCTTCTGTACAGAAATAAAAGAGTTTTTCCTTGATCCTATGTGGACATTGGCTTCTTCACACCTGGTTTCCATACCTGGCCAGTCTTGTGGCCAACAATATGCTTAATTAAGCCCTTTTCAGGATCCAGAAGATGTCTGAAGTTCAGTTTGATATTTTATGCAGTCCTCAAAAATGTCACAATAAAATACACCTTGCCACACCTTATGTTTGGAAAAATGGCTACAAAAAGTACATACCAAAATGAAGCGCTCATGAACCTCGAGCCTGGTGAGATTTGAACTTGCAGTAATTGCAGGCAGCTGGTGCTACTTAACAGCACTTTAGTCTGCTGAGCCACCAAGGCTCCTTATGTATTTGTTTCTTATGCTTATGTGGTCACCCATTTCACACAACGTGATTCTGGATGGTGTACAACAAAATTGGAAAAATAGATGAATGAGTGTCAATATTTCAGTAGAATAATTTTTCTTATCCCTAATTTATGACCAGAAAAGAATAGGGGGGAAAAAAGGGGAAATATGTGGTTGGCAGTGCTGGTTGAAAGCTTCATATCTGGAATGTGGGTGTAGTTTGATTGCCTAAACAAGGCAATAAAATAATCAGGTGATCTTTGGCTGCAACAAACTTTTGCCTGCAAATCAATGACTTGAATTGCAAACAATATGCTTCGTTCTCTCAGTTCCTGGTATGCCTGCGCTAGACTTCGTCACCTGCATGTTTCTTCCATTACTGTAGTGTACAAGCTGCTATAGAGTCAACTGCACTTACCTTTGGAGTAAAAAAAAAATCATCTCCATTTAGCCTCTGGATTGACGTTCTTGTTTCTCAACCTTGCCTGACTGGAGAATTCTGGGAGTTGGTCTATGCATCTGAAAATGGACAAGGTTGGGAAACTCTATTCTAGAGGAAGTTCACTTTGGTTGGTCTTTTTTCCTGGAAGATGTACCTGGTGACATTACAGGAGAACCTACATAACAGCACATAGATCTGGTCATTTTAATTGAGATCACTGGGGCACAATACAGTAGTTAGATTACTTAAGGAAAGCTAATTTCTTACAATCAGTCTGGAAGAAAGCATTCTCTGGAAAACAATGTTTACTAGCCAGGTTTCCTTAAACCCGTGATGGCGAACCTATGGCACGGGTGCCACAGGTGGCACGCGGAGCCATATTGGTGTGCACACGAGCTCAGCTCTGCAACACATGCGTACACTGGCCAGCTGATTTTTGGACCTTCTGGGCCCACTGGAAGTCAGCAAACAGGCCATTTCTGGCCTTCGGAGGGCCTCCAG
>JANHZT010001869.1:134678-146462 GCA_032468215.1 Stegonotus admiraltiensis | reverse complement strand
ACTCACGTGCGCAACCCCCCTGCACTCCCCCCGCTTTTGGCACGCGATGGCAAAAAGGTTAGCCATCACTGCCTTAAACTATTTCTGCTAAATAAACTGTAATGTTTGCACAGTACAGAAATCGTAAATTAAGGTTTACAAATTGCAGTGGCTAATTTTCCATATGTTTCTACATCCCAATTAAGCAAACTACATACCTTAAGCATTAGTTGTGTTCACATGACGCAGTGAACCACTAACAAGCCAGCTGCTGTTGTTTGAACTCAGCCACTGTGAATAGTTTACATTTTAGTGTATTGTGCCAAACTAAGAAATTGGGGTAATTGGATGAAACGCTTAATCATGGTAAGCAGGTTCTGTGTATATAGCCTCAAAAACAAAATAAATAAAAGACCTAGATTTCAAAAGAAAACACAGCAGAAGCCAAGTTCAATTCTCACTGGAGTTCAGGTTGAAGCCACACCTTTAAAGTTTGTATTCCTGATTCATATCTATGTCATAGTGGTGCAATTCTCTTTTGGTCAATGAAGCCTGCCTGAACTTTCCAGCTTGTCCTGATGAAGGAACCAGGTTAAAGTCCAGTTCAAAGAACACAATGGGGCTTGTGTTACCAACGGAGAAGCCATTCCTCACAAACTTGCAGGGGCTCCTGATTCAGCATGCAACTTGTTCCACTTGTGAAGGTGTGTTGAACTTTTTTTCAATATTGTCAGAAGTGATCTTGGAAACATCCTCTTCAGACCAGACCAGCAGCCTGACTTCTCTAATTAAGCCCGATGACAAAATCCCAGGTCTTCAATTTAATTACAGGCACTGCACCACCTGCCTGCAATTAAGCTGCCAAAACATTGGATATGAAAAGGCATACAGAGATTAAAGAAGTGTTGGATCCTTGTTCAGAGCCAGCCTTTTCATCCCCACCTCATTAGCTTTAACAAAGGCAGTATCATTTCATTTGTGCCTACTTACTTAGCCTGACAGTGCTTGAACAAAATGCCAGAGAGAGTCCTTCCTGGTTGAAAGAAGCAGAAACTTTTGAAAGAATGGAAAAGTAAAGGAATGTGAAAGAATAGAAGGAATGGTGATTTGATACTGCATTTTCTCCCTGCCATTCAATGGTGGGATTCAAATAATTTAACAACTGGTTATCAGCCCTAATGACCAGCTGCGTGGGCGTGGGCGTGGGCATGGGCGTGGCCAGTAGGTGTGGCAGGTAGCACTTGGCCTCCTGCACCCCCTTGGGAGCAAAACTGGCCATGGGGAGGGGCACACACCCCGTGCCCCATTTTGGGCCTAGGGCCTAGTAGGCCTCCCTGCAGCCTCCCAGGAGCCAAAACAGGGCATGTGGGGACTCCTGGAAGGGGCAGGGTAGGAAGGGGCAGGGCCAGCAGCAATTTAACAACCAGTTCACCTGAACCAGCTCAAACCGGCTGAATCCCACCACTGCTGCCATTGTCTCTTAAGAAGTCCCGATGTATGGGTGTCTTCACATTTAAATTAACTCTTCAAAAATGGGTACAGGATTAAAAATCCAGCCAATGCTTAGTATTTCAATGTACAGAGTATCTTACAAGAGAATCAAGATTGCTATCTTAAACCCATTGTTTAACTTTAGGTAGTTCATTGCCTATGTTTATTTAGTACCCACGCTCTGTAAAAGGTTAAACACACAAATTTACTGGGTTCATGCATCATACCAAACCATAGTTTGACTAATTATGGTTTGTGAAATAGACCACAGTTAGCCACAAACCATGTTTTATAAACCACAAAGACTAAATGCACAAATCAAGCCAACCAATCCCTTCGAATAATGTACAAATGTACTAGGTATTAACATGCTTTACCCTTATCTGCTGTCTACCTATAGCGGCTGTTTTGCTCCAGGCTCTCAGGCAGGACTGCATCTTTTGGCTTTGAATTTGTCCATTTTATTAAAGTGTTCTTAATAAAATTGCTGCTGCTTTTTACAGTAATTGGGAGCACAGGAAGTACAGCTTAACCTCCTAACCCCCTGGATCATTAAGCCTTGGGGAAAAGTCCTGCACTGCAATTTGATTTTGGAGGGGTAAAAAAAAAATTGCTCTGCTGCAGGTCTACATCTCTTGGTCCTACAATTACTGCTCTGAGCTTGGCTTTCCTTCCTCTGAAAGTCCTTTCATACTTTTACCAGTCATCAAAGCAGCAGCATTTGCTTACTGATTATGCATATTAAAACATTTTCTGAATGATGATTAGATATTCAATTAGCTCAAGGCTGATACTTCATGGGCATGTTGGATTCCGGAGCAATCAAAAACAAATCAAACCAGAAGGTCATGGTGCCTCTGGGTGCCAAGGGAAATGTCTGCAGGGACTCCACAACAGAACCAAGAATTTCAGATCTCTCCACCAATGTGATGTACTGTATGCTATCAAATGAGCATTGTCACTCTTCTTGCTGCATATTAGCAGTACATAAATTCACATGTGGTATAAGCTACAATCATGAGCTAAGCTTTGTAGTACAAGTACCTTCTTCATTGTCTCCATTCAGACATTGAACACATTTTGGTTAGATCAATTTTGTATGCTTATGCTGGTAGTTCACTTAAGCTATTCTTAATATGTACTATATGTTCAGTTCAGACTCGTTGAGTCCCATTGAGTCCAAAGAGGAGAGGAAGTAGGTGGACTCTTTTCAGAGCTAACTGCATTCTTCAAGTTCTGTTTTGCAATAATCAATAAAAATGACCAAAAGCTGTTTCTTAAAAATTAATTATTATAAATCTCATCTTGAAAGGAACAGAATTAGATCTAATGGTACCTACTTCCTAGTAGGCATTTTAGGAGTGTAATTATGGAACAATGGTATAATGCCATAAGCTGTGTTATCAGAAAGTAAGTCAACTCTTAAAAACTGGCTCTGCAGTGAGATTATGGCTATGACTACCAAAGGATACTTACCTGGGTTACTTCCACTCCAACATAAAAGATGGAGACTTGGTGGTTTCCTGCTACTCCATCTCCATCCTGCTTCTACAAAAGTCTGGTTTGCGAAGCTTGCACCAAATCCCACCACACTATTCAACACACACAGGAACAGTTAGAAGCAAATGTTGCGGAAAGCCATATTAAAACCCTTGTGATGGCAACTCATGTCTTTATTGTGTCAAGATTAAGCTACTGCAATGGGTTTTTACAAGGAGCTGCCTTTCAAGACTGTTCAGCAATTGCAGAGTTGGAAGGGACCTTGGAGGTCTTCTAATCCAACCTCATGCAGGATACTCTCTATCATTTCAGACAAACAGCTGTCTTCCATGATTTGGCCCTCCTGGTATTTTCAGATCTCAGATGGACCCATCCTCCCCAATATGTCAACTCTATTCAAATGAGCACAGTTAGACATAGTAGATCACAGAATGATCCCGTTTCAACAAGTAACTAAAGCAAGGCTCAGTGTTACAAAAGAAAAACCTCATGTCCTACCCCAATCTCTCAGTTTTCTGCTTCAGCCTATCCTCTTGGCAAAGGGAACTGATTTGATGTAGGCTCTCAACTAATTCAATTTAGAAGAGAGGCAGAATGAGTGAATGCTAGTCAATAACCCACTCCGACTCCCTCCAAAACAAGCAGTGAGTCCAAACAAGATAAGTACTGTATTTAAAAACAATCTGTGCCTAACCAATCAGATTCATATCTCAGTGATGTGAGAATTCAAATACCAAAGAAGCATGTGCAGAGGACTGGACTGCCAGTTTATGCTAGACTAATTTTGACCAAAAGGGATTATTTGAAAAAGGAACATTTATGGATTCTTTCTTTCTTTCTTTCTTTCTTTCTTTCTTTCTTTCTTTCTTTCTTTCTTTCTTTCTTTCTTTCTTTCTTTCTTCCTTCCTTCCTTCCTTCCTTCCTTCCTTCCTTCCCTTCCTTTTTCTTTCTGCCTTCAAGTCAATCCTGACTCCTGGTGACTACATACATGAATCCATGCATTTTCTTGGCACATGAAGCAATTTACCTTGTCTTCTTCTTCCTGGAGCTGAGAGAGAGCAAGTGGCCCAAAAACTTCCAACTGGTTTCCATGCCTAAGGCAGGATTAGAATATACAGTCTAATCCAATTCTAACCTTAACTACATCAACTGGTTTTCTTATCCTTCTCCGTACATCAGGTGTTACACAATCAGGAATATTGAATATGCAAGTCCTCCTTTGCCTCATCATTCAAATGTCATCAGTTCCTTCAAGAGAAAAATACATTTGCCTATCTTTAATACTGAATGGGTATCAGACCCTGGCGTGTCATTAATATTGAATGGGTATCAGATCCTTGCATGAAAACCAAGGTTCGTACAATCAGATTTGCAAAGGCTTCTGTCCAGCAGAGGGATGCTTTTTGGAAGCTGATGTCATCTGAATGACATCAGTGGAGGTCAGGCTTATCAGCAGTGGTCACTGCATGGAAATTCCAATGACTGCCCTATTTAAATAGGGTTATGGGTTACCCTAGATCTCAACTGAAAACTTTAAAATATGGGAAGCAGCTCTTATTGAACAATTAACGTAACAATTAACACTGATCCATTGAATTGATGAATAGAAGGATACATTCATGAAAATGTGGCTCTCTTTCTTACCAAAATGTCATTCATTTGAACTCTATGGACCAACAAAAGTTGAGTTGCGAGGCATATTTTCGGGTGGGAATAGAACAAAACCTAGAAATGAAAAACAACATTATTTCACAGTACCCATAGTACATATGTTAACATTTTAATACTGAATCTCTCAATGTTGTCATATAAACTAAACCTTATAAATCCAATGGCATTGCTGTTGTTTTGTCATTACAATGCCATTATTATAAAACTAAAACAAAAAGACCAAATCTATAGTTTTTTTTCTTTCCGTGTTCCTCTATCCCAAGCCTGTTCTAAAAACAATAAGAAACATTATTAACATTCTTTTCCTCAAATCAAATAGGACTTACAGTATTTAATTCTGAAGTAACTCAAAACTGGTGCCTGAGCCTGAAGCTCCAAGTTTGTGCAGAGACCCACTTCTTGATTCTATTAGTGATTTGGATTGTTGTTCCTCAGCCGTCTGTATCTTAATCTTAATAATGTTTCTTATTGTTTATATTCTCTTTTAATTCTGTTTACTTCTTGAGATGGGCAACCATGTAAATCAGATAAATAAATAAAATTTAAAAAAATAGACCTATTTTAGAAAAACTGGCAACATGAAGTTAGAATGTCATTAAACTGTATAGTACTGAAGGTCCTGGCCAGCTGGAATTAAACAGAAGAATCCTGTAATTTCATGATTAAAAATACATGGAGTCTCCGGCTACTTCTGTGACCTAAACACGTGGAGCCTCAAGCTCAGGCCCCAATTCTGAGTTACTTCAGGACTAAATAAGTCCTGTTTGATTTGAGGAATCTCAATGTCTTCTCAGAACTAAAGTACACACTGTTGAATACAAAGTTTCTAAAGGGGAAAATACAATAACATCAATATGTTTACTTCTCATGTATTTGATCACTTTCCCTTCACTGTGCATCCTCATTTTAACTAGGCTTGTGATAGAATATTTTTTAAAAAAGAGAATAGGAAAAAAATGGGAGCTTCCTGGAGATGGCTATTTGCTATTTTGCATTGGAAATGAGAAAAATATAGTTGGACAATTTGACTTAGGAAACCATAAGGAAAGAGGAGAATAATTTATTAATATCTTTCAGTCAATTATTTATTCATGGGTAACAACCGAAATGATGCTTGTATCCTTGGACATCACCAGTTATACAGTACCCACAATCTGAAATGACTTTATTATTGACATAAGGAAATGGAAGAGCTCATTTTTAATCACAAAAATTTGGTTACAGTAGAAGCAGGTTATAAATGGCTCGTGTCCAGGTTTCAAATCAAGCTAAAACTAAGAAAGAAATCAACCAGTTTCCAAAGTATTACCTCGACCATATATCCAACATTTTCAAGGAAAACGTCAAGAATCACTTAGAAGACCTGAATCTCATTGATAAGAAACCTAAGGAACTATGGACTGAAATCAAATAAGTTGTTAAGGATGAATTAAAGTCCAAAAAGCAAAAGGAAGCAAAGTGGATGTTGGAATAAACAGTAGAAATTAGCCTAAGAGTAGAAATCCTCTCAGCCAAGAGGATAAAAGAAGCCAAGGTCACAAAAGACAAAATCTCAGGAAGGGACTTAACAAAGAATTAAAGAGAGCTGTTAGAACAGATGGGAGCAGTATTCTAACAATATCTGTAAAGGCAAGGAAAATCTTCCAAAAGATCTCAGAAGGAAGTTTCCAACTTTAAATTAGAATGCTAAAGAAGTGCCAATAGAGAGACAGTAATTGATTCAAGGAAGTTTAAATAAAAAAAAAACTATGTACAGTAGGGATGTCAACATTGGGCCGTGGCCTGTTTGTAACCGAGCCACATGACCAGCTGGCCAGTGCACACACATGTGAGTGGGCTGGTTCCCCTCTCCCCCTCACTGGGCTGCCAAGCCATAAAGGTTGGGGACCTCTGCCTTAGAAGATATTCCGTACTTGCCATAAAATCGGGTAGTTGGTTAGATTGGCATTCTGTTTATTAGCCAGCTGGAAGTCTACCACAATTGAGGAAATTCCGTAAAGAAATGTAGCAGGAAACAGAAGAAAAATCAGTAAATGGCAACAAATCTGGAAAATGGCACACTGACCAACAAATTGGAACAGGTCTCTCTATATAACAATATCAAGGAAAGGAAACTAAACTATTATACAACATCCTTAATTTCGCATGCTAACAAAATAATAATAAATTGGGATCATGCCACACAGATTAGAGCCCAGATGGAAAGGGAGATGGCAAATAGCACATTATCACTCATTTGTCAATCAGTCAAAAGTGGTTATATATGGAGTAAAAATAAATAGCCCATAATCATTGTCATATTAGCAAATGGGTTATTAGTATTTTTCCCCTTTAGAAACTGAATGCGTAAAACTTAATCAGGGCATTCTTATAGGTCTTTTGCAAGAAGAAAATCAAAAGATTGGAAGTACCTTTCCTAATTGCCAATTAGTCAAATAATATATAATTGCTACTCTTTGTATTCAGCAGTGTGTAGTTTAGTACTAGGAAGGCATTGTGATTGTTCATCTTAGAATGATTCCCATTATCTACCTTTTAACATAGAGATGGGATAAGAGCCATGAAAGGCAGCTGGGCTATCTTTTAGGAGTCTAATCTTTTCTGCAAGATGTCCATAAGTGAAATCTAATGCTTCTTTGCTTTTTCTGCAACTATTTGCTATTACTGAGTCATGAATGTCTTTTAGAATTGAAAACAAAAACAAAAAACGTGAGACAAGGGTAACATGAAGCTCTCTCTTGTCTCAATCACACACATTTTTTTCAACTCCAATAAGAACCATGTGTCACCATGCAGCTGGTCAGCCTGGATGTCCTATTCTTTTTGTGACAGGTGGTTGCATTTGTTGGCATCGATAGAACAATTGTGACAACTGTAGGAAATTCCCTTCTTCACTTTCACTTTCTCCCTATCCTGTCCCTCAGTAGTTCTTTGGCTTGTTTCTCTAACATCAATCTATTAAAAATGAGGTTAGTTCAAGAGAAAGCAACTTGATTAGTCAATTTCTGTAATTTGACAAGATGGTGGAGAAGGAAAAGATTTCACGACACATTTTTATTTGTAGGACAATTAGTTATCTATTAGAACGTGCAGTCTGATTCTAGAACAAGATTATTTCCCCACCCATCACTCTAGGTTTCCTTGAGGAATTCTCTTGTATACTGAATAGTTTATCCACATCCTGGCATTTTCTTTCCCCTGATAGACTGGCTTATTTCAGTACTGGGTTTTTTTGCTTGGTATAAAACAATTATCATTGTAATGGTGCTGCTTTCCAAGGAGGGGGATTTTCAAGGAATTAGTTCTAAAATCATAGAATTGTTTACTTCTGACAATATACGTTCTAGATGTTTTAGATGTTCTAGTCTCTATTTTTTTCTTTTTGTTGATATATTTTATCTTGAACTTGTAGTTTTTTTAAAAAAAATAATCGGTGGTATAGTGTTTGTAATATATTAAACCTGATAGCTATAGTGACAGGAATGTTTGCATACATTTCTTTCTGAAGAAAAACTGAAAAAGGCTGGAACCTGTATTACAAATAGTGTACGGGCCTTTCCCTTTAGTGTACTTTGCCTTTGAATGTAGCTTACTCTTGGAAATAGTTTGTAAGATTTCACTTTAATTGGAATTTAGTCTGAATTCTAGTATTTTATTACATAAAGTAACAATTTTATTTATGGCACCTATATTTTTGGTGGTTATATTGACATCAATTGTTTTCAAAGGATTATGAAAATGTATTATGCCTTGGTTCTTTTTCCTTTCTTATTTTTAATCTAAGAATCCTTATTTATAATCTAAGAACGATTCCCATGTTTGGTCCTTGAACTAGAAGAGGGTGTCAAACTCAAGGCCCCTGTGCCGAATCCATCTCATGGGGTGCTTAAATGTGGCCAACGGGGCTGACCTGAAACAGCAGATTGGCTCGTGGTGCCTCTGCCTGCAAAAATGGAGCTTGGGAGGGTTGTGCGCAGCCCTCCTGAGCCTCATTTTCACTGGCAGAGGGTTTCAGGAGGCTGTCACAGCCAAAAATGAAGCTTGGTAGCCTGTTTTCATTGGCAGAGTGCTCAGGCCACCACAGGTGCCCCTGACACCAGTGACGTCGAGCTGGCCATGCCTATCCCGGCGCCTCAAGGTCAAACATAACCCTAATGTGTCCTTCAATGAAATCGAGTTTGACACCCTTGAACTAGAACATTAATTCTAATGCAGCTGCATTAGAATTCATTAGCTAATGCAGCTGCAACTCTGTGTTAGCTAAACCAGCTGCAACTCTTCATTAGCTAATGCAGTGCAGTCTGCAGTGCCACAAGCGAAAGACCACACTTCTCACTAGAACTCACAATCTGCTGGTTTCAAGCCTGCTGCCTTAAACAACTATACTGAGTTGGCTCCCTTAGTTTTTAATTGCAAAGTAGCAAATTGTGCTTCCCACCCCTCAGTCTTTCTTCCAAACTTTGTTCAGCTAGAATGTAAGCCAGAAGTCCACATTCAAGCTCTGTCATGAAAAGAATTCCAGTGTGGTGCCATAACACAAGAAGTTGCCATCTTCTGCTTTTGATAAAACACTTCAAAATGTAAAAACTATTTTAGGTTAGGGGGCTGGTAAAGCCAGTTAATTTGAATTGTACACCAGAAATTAACATTGCAAAAATTACACCTATATAGGTGGTCAAAGTAATTAACAGTTCAAGATTTCAGGCATGCTTAATCAATGACACAGTAACAATAAACTATAGTATATACCAGTGATGGCTAACCTTTTTGCCATTGCATGCCAAAAATGGGGGGGATTGCAGGGGGGGTCGTGCAAAGCCGTTTTCGCCCTCCCCAGGCTCCTAGAAAGGCTCTGGAGCCTGGGGAGAGCGAATAACAGGCCGTCCCCACCCCCGGCCCTCCAGAGGCAGGACACAGCCTGTTTCCCTACAGTGGGCCCAGAAGGCCCAAAAATCAGCTGGCCGGCGCACACATGCATGAACTCGCGTGCCCACTGATATGGCTCCGTGTGCCACCTGTGGCACGGGTGCCATAGATTCGCCATCATGGGTATATATTATACATTATGCCACCAGGCAGTTTTGTTATGGATTATAGACCTCATCCATAATTAACTACAAATAGAACACTTTTACATAGTTTTATGTAAGGTAAGTAAGGTACTTATCATTTAAAAACATTAAATGGGACAAACCTTCACCAAGAGGGTTGCCTAATTTTTATTGTTTTAACTGCCAGATTTACCACAGCAGGACACTGGAAAACTAAAGCACATTTAGCTATTATTTAGACTTACAGGCAATAACATTGGCTGGAAAATTAACAGCAAGCAATAACCCGGCCCCTTAGTTTTACCCAATGCAATTTCAGTTCTTTTAGTTATATTTACAAAGTCATTCCTAATTGATTATTACCCCAATCTATGCAAGGCTCATTGCACAGAGATAAAAATATTGAATATGGATGTTTAGGAGGACTCAGCACTTTTTAAAATGTAAAACAAAAAAAACCTTTTTTATTTATGTACTATACAATTCTTTATTTTGTTATATTTTGTTTAAATGTTTTTTTCAAATAAGAATAATTAATTTATTAAAATAATTTTAATTACTTCTGAGTGCAGTTCAGAATATTTATTTCAAAAGACAGGCTTGCAGAAAGCAAAGACAAGATTTAATAAAGAGTGTTTATTTCATAATAAAGCATACTTATTTCATATGGCAGTAAAATATGCCATGCATGTCACCTCTAATAAAATGAACAGCTGTGTAGGCTGAAGTGGAGTAATAATCATCAGTGACCTGTACTCTAATTTTACATTAACGATTCAAATGTTGTGCATATATATTAATGATTGCAGCATGATTGCAATGGACTCTTTGATGTTCCAGTTAACTCTTCCCAACCTAATGTCCTCCATGTATCTTAAAGCTGCACCTCCCAAAAATGCTAGCCAACGACCTTGCAAGCTGGGGAATTCTTAAAATTTTCCAGTACATCTGAAAGGTGCCAGACTGAGGAAGTCTGATCTGGCTGCCTAGCTATACTAGTGGATAGCAAATTTAATCTCTACCTCTTCTTACTCTCAGACAGGATTGCAATGCAACATCTTTGATAGGAAAGGAAAATATTTTGCAAATATCTAATCTTACCTTAGAAATACAGTATTCGTCCCAAAGCATGGTCAATTTATACCTGTAGTCTTCGACCTACGACCATAATTGAGCCTAAAATTTCTGTTGTTAAATGAGATATTTGTTAAGTGAATTTTACCCCATTTTATGAGCTTTCTTGCCTCCATTGTTAAGCAAATCACTACAATTGATAAATTAGTAACCCGGTTAAGTAAACCTGGCTTCAGGTTGACTTTGCTTGTCAAAAGGTTGCAAAAGGGGATCATATGACCCTGGGACACCGCAATGGTCGTAAGTATGAACCAGTTTCCAAGCATCTGAATTTTGATCACATGATCATGGGGATGCTGGAAATGTCATAGCATTGTGAAAACTGTGAAAAATGGTCATAACTCACTCCTCTCAAGGCCGTTGTAACTTTGAACGGTCACTAAGTGAACTGTTGTAAGTTGAGGACTACCTGTATTGTGTCTATCTGGTGTAATTACAGTAATCCTCGACTTACGATTACAATTGAGACCAACATTTCCATTGCTAAGCAAGGCAGTCGTTAGTGAGTTTTACCCCATTTTACTACTCTTTTTGCCACAGATGTTAAGGCAATCACTGCAGTTGTTAAGTGAGTCATGGCTTAACAATAAGCAGATTTGGCTTTCCCCCTTGACTCTGCTTGTCAGAAGCCAAGCTTACAAATGGTGATCACATAACCCTAAGACAACACAGCCATTATAAATACATGTAAGTTGCCAAGCACCTGGATTTTGATCACATGACCATGGGGATGCTGCAATAGTCATAAGTTTGAAAAATGGTCATAAGTCACTTTTTTCAGTACTGTTGTAACTTCAAACTGTCACTAAACAATGATTGTAAGTCAAGGACTACCTGTACCCCTGGGTGTTGCCGTTCCAGGCTATACATGTTAGATCAGGGGTGGGCAATTATGGCCCCTTTACAACTTGTGGACTTCATTTCCCAGAATTCCTGTATCAGCATGGTTGGCTCAGGA
>JANHZT010001869.1:109035-121111 GCA_032468215.1 Stegonotus admiraltiensis | reverse complement strand
GGCTCAAGGTTGACTCAGCCTTCCATCCTTCCGAGGTAGGTAAAATGAGGATCCGGATTGTGGGGGCAATAAGCTGATTTTGTATAAAAAAGAACACCGCTTGGGGGGACCGAAAGCCCTACTAAGCAGGTATATGCAAAAATATGAAGGCTATTGCTTAACACATTGTACGCCATCCTGAGTCTCTGGAGAAAGGTGGCATATAAATCGAAACAATAAATAAATAAATAAACTGCCGACCTTTTGATTGACAAGCTCAGCATCTTAGCCACTGAGCCACCATGTCCCTTCCTATCCGTGCATAGCTCTGAATATTTCATAAGTCCTCCAAATAACCCCTGAACTTTGAGTGCCAGCTGCTTTTCCAACGTCACTTTCTTTAGCACTGCTGTAATTTTTGATATTTGGCAATTCCAATAGCAAGGCATATTTCCCTTAACATTTTCTTGTTCTTTAATAACTTTTTATTAGCACTCTGGCTACAAATATTCCGAACAGGCACTTGACCTATAAGGAAGAATTCCCCAATATGTCTGGTATTAAAAATTGAGATTAATTAGGGTTATGCATAATAAATAATTTGACACAGATTTCATGCACAACTCCTTTCCTTGCACCCATTTCAGTTTTACTGAGATAATGAAAAAAGAAAAGGCAACGTTGAGATTAGGCTTTGACCAATTGATTTTAACGGGTTTTTTTTTTATTAAAATGCATTTCTTATTTGGCTATAATGACTTTATAGCCCATGCCTATCAAATATTGCAACTATTGTTTCCTTGGCACTAAACTCCCTTTTTATGATCCTGTAATCCCTTAATTCGGGGTAGAGTCGGGGCGACTGTAGAGATTCTCAGTCATCCAGGACATAGTTGTCCCAAAAGTGCAAAGAGCCTTGGTGGTGCAGCAGACTAAAGTGCTGTTAAGTAGCACTTAGCTGCCAGCTGCCTGCAATTACTACGAGTTCAAATGTCACCAGGCTCAAGGTTGACTCAGCCTTCCATCCTTCTGAGGTAGGTAAAATGAGGACCCACATTGTGGGGGCAATAAGGTGACTTCGTATAAAAAAAGAACACTGCTTAGGGGTGGCCGAAAGCCCTACTAAGCAGATATATACAAAAGTATGAAGGCTATTGCTTAACGCACTGTAAGCCACCCTGAGTCTCCGGAGAAGGTCGGCATATAAATCGAACCAATAAACAAACAAATAAATAAACAGCAAAGCAGCATTTATGTCTGAATCCGGAGACTTTATCATGCTCAGTTACTGTGCAACATCACACTTTAAAATTCGGGCTGCTATCATACAGCTTTCTAGTTGTCATCATAAAGTGCAAACAATATTATTTTGCATTGGTATAAAAGAAGAGAATGCCCAGTGGCAGAAACTGATCTCTTTAACTTCGTACACAAGAATATCTCATTTGCTGCATGGATTAACCACTGTAGAGATTTATTTTGCATCACTTATCGCTTGTATAAGATTAGTTCGAATTAGCTAATCTAAACCCTTTACAAATGTTGCTTCTCCTGCCCCCATCTGTAATTGTCAGTATAAAGACCAGCAAAATGAAAATGAAAAGCTTTGCCCGCACCAATAGCGGTTCCTTAGTTGAATGGGATAAACTATGAATCCTGTTTGGTTCTGGATTTCCTTGTTTGGGTTCACTGTGTTTTATTTATTTGCTACAGTTGCATTATCACACATCCCCCACAAGGCAATGAGAATTCATTTGTGGTTTTAAATAACTACATTGATATGATAGGATTTTTTTCCCAAATCTATATTTTTACTATCACCATCACAGGTTGTATTCATTAAAAACCCACTATCAACTTTTAAAGGAAAACATATGAAAACCACCATCTCTCCAACAATGTGTGGTGTGAATAGACCCATTTTGTATGGCAGCCGTGGCAAGCTCAGTGAATGAAGAATGAATGCCAAATCATTGTTTCTAAATTTGAATCAACTTGCAAGGGTGATTACCTCCAATTCAATTCGGATTAGAGATAGAGATTAATAAATTAGATGCTGGATCTTAAAAACCAAGATATATTCCCATCCTTAAAGATTATGTTTATGTAATATGTTAGGAATGATTTTAGGTTGGTAATTTATAACTATGTTTTCCATAAATTCTATGTCAATCAACTCCACCTTAGTTGTTGGTCTCACTCAGAATATGCCAAACACCTTAGCTGTTTCCTTGAGAAAAACACAAGAAAAACAAATAAAAAAAGACCTTTTAATAACTGTGCTTTTTTGTATCATACATTTTGAGATGGGTCAGTCATGATTTATTCTGAGGACTATAAATTTTAGTGCCACCAAAGTCCTGTTACAATTGATGTATTTAACAGAGCAGTTCTTTATCTGATGTTCTTCTTTAACATGCCACAGTAAAATAAGTGGCTGAATCATGCCCTAAACTAACTACTAGTTATCTTTTTCTCACAGTGTCCCACTATATTTTAATTACTAAATAGGATGATACAAAGATAAACCATCTGCATCTTCATAGCACCACCAACAGCCTACACAAATCCTTCAATTCAATGGTCTTTAAAATGACCTTATTCAGGTCTCTTGTTCCCGACCCTCCACATGTTTTGGATCTACAGAACTGTGATTATTTTCTCTCACACTCCCTTGGATGCCAATTCCTGCCATCCTTCTTCAAGTCTGCTAAATGTTATGATACAGTGGTGCTCATTCAAATTGCTTCCATGCTATTCTAGAAGCCAAGTACTCGTAACCATGCTCTTAAATCATCATTTGAAGGAAAAACAGTTGAAACGCTCAGTTTGGACATTATTTATTTATCATACTTTGGAACCACCCATCTCCCTCCCGATGGGCTCTGGGTGGTATACAATAAAATATCAAAACATAAAAACAGTATATAAAAGGTAGACTTTTTTTAGAAAGTCAAGGATGACTTTAAAATTAAAATTAAATTAAAAATTAATTAAAAGGCAAAGGGAATGCTTTCAGGATAATAACCAGCCCTACGCCTGCCTGCTCCGCTGTGCTCTCCATGCAAGGCTGCAGAGACACATGCTTAAAACATGCTTAACTACTGTATAGTCAAGCTATTTTTGACTCATGGCAATCACATATATAGTTTCTCCAAGGTGATCTGTCCCTAACCACCTTATCTGAGTCCATCCACCTGGGTACTAGTTGTCTTCTTCTCCTTCCTTCCAACTTTCCTAATGTTAGAGCCTTTTTCAGAGTTAAGTCTTTGCATAGTAATGTGTAGGATAGGATAGGATAATTGGAGCCTGATCATTTGTGTTTCCAGTGAGAATTGATTTGTTCAGTGATCCATTGGTTGGGGGTTTTGGAGGGAGAGGGAAAGGCTGTCTACATGAAGAAGGAATAAAATTGAAAGACAGGAAGAAGGAGGGGCCAATCTTTCTAGTGGTGAAGTTACAGGTAGCCCACGACTTACAACAGTTCCTTTAGTGACCGTTCAAAGTTACAACAGCAGTGGAAAAAAGTGACTTACGACCATTTTTCACACAACCATTGCAGCATCTTCCAGTCACATGATCAAAATTCAGACACCAGGAAACTGACTCAGACCAGTATTTATGACGGTTGCAGTGTCCCAGGCTCTTGCCATCCGCTTTTGTGACCTTCTGACAAGCAAAATCAATTGGGAAGCCAGATTCACTTAATCACCTTGTTACTAACTTAACAAGTGCAGCGACTCACATAACAACTGTAGCAAGGTGGTAAATTGGGCACAAAACTCCCTTAACGAATGTCTCATTTAGCAACAGAAATTTTCAGCTCAATTGTAGTTGCAAGTCGAGGACTACCTGTACTAATTTGTCTAAATCAAATGAAGGTTCACTTTTTCACATAACTGCTTCCCTGGCTTTTAAGTTCAGAGATTTTAGAATAAGAGACTGCAGGACTGTACAATAAGCAGCCACTTCAGCTAAGGAGCTCTAAAATCTCAGAAGCAACTGGTGGAGCTTCATGAAATAAATAAGGGCCCCTACTTTGCTCGCTTTAGAGCATTATCCGTTTCGTTGAGGAACCTGTCTTAGACAACCACCTTCTTTCTTTCTTTCTCTTTTCAGGAGGAACAATTGCCCGCAATAGATCGGAGCTTTTTAAAGTGTAGGTGGCGCGATTTTGGGATTTGCCGGCAGAGCCTTCCTTAAACACGAACTGACCGACGCGGAGCCAGTCATCGCTCGGCGTCCCAGGGACAAACCACAAAAGGAAAGCGAAGAGAGCCTGGCGCTGGAGACCCGTCCATTACGTAGGCGACACCTGTCCACCCTGACTTGCCGCGCTCCTCCGTTATTGGCTGTCCGCAGCCGCGGGTGCGGGGTGGGGGGAGTCCGCCTCAACACGTGCCTGGGAAAAGCAGCAAAGCCCGGCTTTAGCCGAGGCGAGAAGCGCTGAAAAGGCGGGGAGGCGCCCCCTTCGCGGCCCGTTTCCACGCACGGCGGCCAGGCGGCGCTGCACGCCTCCCTCCGCCCTGGCTCAGCTCGGAGGTGCGGCACGCGTGTTGGCCGCAGCCAGCCTCTTGCAGCTAGAGCGGCGGCGGCGGCGGCAGCGCCGTGCAAGTGGCTGGCTCCTTAGCGCCGGGCAAAGCGGGCTGAGCTTCCAAATCCCCTGGTAGGCGGAGGAAGGATCCGGCCGGGCGATTCCGATCTCGGAAGCCCTTTCGGGAGCTCTCGATGGCGCTGAGCGGACCGAGGAGCACGTAGTTGGGGTGAGTAGCGGCACCTTCCTTCGCCGTCGATTCTCTTCCAGGTGGCCAGTGGGCGGACGGTGCCTGCCGCCTGCTATTTCGGGGCGGCCGCGCGTCCACCTCCCCTTCCACTCTTGCGCGCATCACTTACGTAGCGGGTGCTAAAGGTGCCAAGCATCAGTGACTCCCCCCCCCGCCCCCCCAAATCTCTCCCTCTTCAAGGCTCTTTCCTGAGCCGAAGGTGTCGCACTGATCTCGCCTTCAGCCGTGGGGAGGCAACCTTTTGCGGGCGGGGGCCGCGGGTAGGCAGGCGGGGATCGCCATGTCCTTACCTGGCGTCTGGAGGGAGGCACCTTGCAGCGGCTGAGAGATAGTCGCTGGGCTGAGCATGTTTTCAAACGTTTGATCGTGCTGGAAGGGAACTACCGGTACTTAGATCCCTGGATACACGTGTGTGTACGTGCTGCGCACACATACACTTTAAGCAAGAGGAAGGCTAGGGCCGTGGGATGTGGGCAACCATCGTAAATACATGCTGGTTGCCAACTAGGATTGGGAAGCCGGTCCTAAGGCGTGGGTCCCTTAGACTTTTGCGATTGAGGAGGAGAAACTTTTAATTCAAGTAATGCACTTCCTTATCGATTGCTGGTGGCGTTTGGGCTGGAAACGGAAAAGCTGAGCTGGTGGGGCATGTTTATACCCCTAAGGAAAATTGGGCTGCCTGGGAGTCACCCAAGATGAATGAGGTTGACCTCCTGTGTGTTCTCTGGGAAGGGTGATGGAGCCCCTTCTGGCCTGCCTTAGACTGGAAAATCCCATAATATCTATTGAACTGAGTTTAATGGAAGAGGGGAAGGGAATCTGTCTCAAAGCTGCTAAACCAAGGGTAACTGTACTGATAAAGGAGAACATCTGTAGCTCAGGGTTGAAATGAGGGGTTCTTGGTGCACTCTGAATATGGTTGTTTTCTTAGATGTTTCATTATCCAAAGTAGGTAACACCATCAGGGTTAATCCATCCCTTATTAACACTGATCCACTAGTTTGGATAATGAAATCTCTGCAAGAAAACAACCAAGTTCAGAGAGCATCAAAGACCTCTTAAAACATGTAACCATATATTAGTTGACATTCTCTAGGCTTTGACACCTCATAGGGTAACTGTTCTTAAAGAAGGAGAACATTCTCTTTGTTGCCTCCTTGTAAGGGTCACCCATTATTTGGAAATACTGGCCTTTAACCTAGAGCACAATTATTTTTTGAAAATGCTGAAATTCACAGAGATGTCACTTGCCCCCATCTTTTCAAAATGTTTTGTTGCCAGACAGGCTTGTGAATCCTGGCATATTTACTTGGAAGTCGTGTGCCTTGTATATGTTGTTTGTTTCCAAATAGGATTAGGTTCATTTCTTTGTTAACCTCATTGTTCTTCATCGTTATCTAACCTTTAACACATGTTTTAAAATATGATTCTAGCCATGTTAGGCAGAAATAAGCACCTTGCAGTTTCAGGGACTGGTCCATATCATGTATCCAAAGCAAGAGTGTGAGATATGCAGATCAAAGAGGTAACAATAAGTACACATATCAAATACAATTTAAGGTATAATTTTCCATATTTAGTTGGGATTAAATTTTACAAGACATAGTAGGTTTTAATTCCAGGTATATGTTGCTTAGGGTTGCAGTGACAGTTGTTAGTTCTTTTTTTGCTCATTTGCTGGAAACCTAATCACAGGCTTCAGCTTAAAAGGATCATCTTGCTGCTTGCTATTGTTAAAATATATCATTATTTTTGCTTAGATCTTAGTTGCAGAGTATAATTCATCCTTGAAAAACTTGTTTAAGATTAATGTAATGTACTATCTCAGCTCAGGCATCTTTTTCAAGGAAAAAAACCCTCCTTGGCTTGGAACTGTGCCTCCTTGTATACTTAGCAAATGTTGTATACCTAGCTTGAACTAGGTAAGAATTAATCCACTGAATAAATAAAACTCCAGTTTTACAACCCTGTAGTCCCTATTTGGGGCAGAGCCAGGATGATTGGATGGAACCGAGCATTCATTGGCTGGATGCCCTTCCAGATGCCTATGCGGAGTTTTCAGCAGATATTTTTTCTTTGCACCCTAGGAGAGAAATATCTGTCGCTACCTATGATTGAACTCTCAATCTTTTGAGTGGGAGGTGGGCATCTTCACCACTAGGCCATCACAGCATTTAATCCATTCAATAAATAAAGAAAATACATTTGGAAAAAAACTAAATCATGCAATAAAATACTTGCATTTTTTTTCTATAAACACTTTAAAAATAGAATACGGGCAATATGTGTTGTCATTGCTATTACTTAATTACTTGGTATGGCATGAATTCAGTGAGGAATCAACTTTACTATACCGCAGATGTTCGCCTATGATAATTAAACTACAATGGAACAACTGTTGTATATTCCAAAGTAGCAATTAGTTTTAATCCTTTGCTTTGAAAATAAACGAGTGCAGTATCATCCTGCTTTTTTAATATGAAGAAACTGAAATACTGTGGTACATCAACTGTTTTGATTAGCTTCTTCTCATTTTTTTACTGTTTGTGAGATTAAAAAGATAAAGATGTTCTTAACGTGAACCTAACTCCTGATCGTTGTATGGATTCAAATCAGTAGCTTTCCTGCAATACTGAAATGGTGATCACAGGACCCTGGGATGTTGCAGCCATTGTAAATACATGCTGGATGCCAAGCAGCCAAATTTTGATCATGTGACTATGGGGAAGCTACAATAATTGTAAATGTGAAGACCAGTTGTAAATCACTTTTTTCACTGCTGAGTAACATCGAACAGTTTCTAAATGAATGTTTGTAAGTCGAGGACTACCTTTTATTTAAGTGATTTGCCATTGGCTTCTTCTGGCATTCTTTGATTTTTCTAATCCAGTTTACAGTCTTAGTATTCCATAGTGACCTCTCACTTTAATACATACAGCCTACTTAGCTTTGAAGTCCAAATGAGATCAGTCAGATATGCCACCTGAGTCACAGCATCTATTTATTGTAAAGGCAGGAGACACTAAGCATTGTATTTCAGATAGACTTTTTCCTTTCTTAAACACTGCGTAATTGATTTGTTAACAGAAATATTAACAATTAAAGTTGGTGAGATGTTAGTTCGTAGTTTATACCTTAGATGGTTTAGCCTGTGGTCTTCTTTTAATGTGTTTGAAGTAACAGAGCCTTTCATGCAAAATGCATATGAAATTTTAGAATACTCTAAACAGTTTTGAGTTTTCCAGGAGCAATAAGTCAATCTAAATCATTCCCTGGTTGAAAAAAATACAGTGTCAGTAGATGAGGGATAGGCAATATGCCGCCTTGCAGTTTGAGATTGATGGGAATCAAAATCTAATAGTATAGTGGCATAGAGTTATGAGAGTTGCAATGCATACTGTCTAGGAGACAATGGTTGTACTTTCTTGCTGTATTCATTGATTTATTGATTTCAGTATGTGTGTGACATAAAAATCACTTCTAGAGAGATAGCCCTGTGAGTCTTCAGTTCCATAGGGTTGAGCCTGTAATTTTACGCCTTAAACCTAGTGGCCTTTCAGCATTCCCTTCTTCAGGCAATAATGAAAAAATTGCTTACACAACATTTTAGAAAAAGAAATACTAGATGCATATAGTTCTGCATTTGACTGAAGATGTGTCAGTTTTGCACATGCTTTGGAAACTTCTATTAAATAAAGGAATTCTTACTATATACCTGTAACCAAAGGCAATTCAGTGCAGACACAATAGATTGCAGCTAGCACAGCCAACAAGACAGTGAGAAAGGTTGTACAACATGCTTCAGAGTTTCATTTGTGGACTTTGGCTAAAAAAATCCCTCTGGCTTTTCTGGTTTTACCACTACATAGCCTATTTATTTCTTGTATCAAATTTCTAAGTTCCTTTAATCCCCTAATGACTCTGGATATTGCACAATGTTTAAAAAAACCAATTTAGAACAATATAACATCAAAAGAATGGCAAATATCGAGAAAGAGCAATAAAGCATATGATTGCTTGATACAAACAGTTCCTATATGAAGCCTGCCGGATACCCGAATCTAAGGTCTGGAGAGGAAAGCCAGGGTTTTAGGGTTCTTTTAAATTAGTTTGGGGTCAGACAAATATGTTGTGGGGACATTGTTGCCCAGGGCAACAATGCTCTAGAATAGAGAAGGCTTTCTGGGTTCCATCCAGATGACATTGCCTACTCAATGGGATCTAAGTTGCTAAGGCTGCTCATACAGATTGGACAGAAAGTACAAGAGCAGATAGCCAGACCATGGGCCATCAGAGGCTTTTTGGTAATAACCAGCACCTTGAATTATACCTGGAATCCACTGGTAACCAGTTCTGTTTACAAAGCAAAGAGATAGGTATTATGTGATCACATTGTGGCATGCTCATAATTACTTGTGTTGCTACATTCTAGACCACTTGCTGCTTCTGATTGGTTTTCAAAGCAGTCCCATTGCAGTACTTCATACAGAAACTAACCAAAATGAGTGACTGTCTGAAGACCCACCAAAACCAGGAATAGTTGCAATTGGTACAGCAAAGGGTCTTCTTTATTGCAAGGACTTTCTTGGCCACAGTTGTCTCTCCCCTGAGCAGTAGCTGTAAGTTCAGGAAAACTCAAAGGGAAAGTACAGACCTAAACTCTATTCAGGATTAAAGAATCTCTAGGACTAGGACTGAGTAACCTAAATATCCTTCAGATTAAGCCTGAGTCTGCTCCTTCCCATATAGATACTCACATCTTCAGACATTGAGTCAAGACTTGGACATCATTATTTGGTTAGTTTGGGGTTGAGATACTTAACTTGAGATTGCTGATACCTGACCCCAAACTAATAGATGACCAGACCCAGCCACCTCATGTGAATGTCAAATAGGAAGGCAAGTGTATTAGCACTAGCACTTAGTCTTATATATTGCTTCAGAGTGCTTTGCAACACTCTCAAAGCAAATTACAGAGTCAGCACATTGCCCCCAACAATCTGGCTCCTCATTTTATTGACCTTGGAAGGATGGAAGCCTGAGTCAACCTTGAGCCTGGTGAGAATAGAACTGCTGGCAGTCGGCAGAATTAGCCTGCAATACTCATTCTAACCACTGCGCCACCTTGTTTCACTACAGGTGTTAGAGGGCTCAGGGTTGACCTCTCTCCCCTCCTAGTACCACATGGAACTGATAACAGAGAAAGGAGAAGCAACATTGCCACTCCATGCCCCCCATTTCTAAACCATGTTGAAAGGGGGAGTCAATTTTTATAGGGTTCTCTGGAGCTATAACTGCCCCCCCACCTTTCAACAGCCTTCCTTAAAAAGGGAAGATTGAATGAAAATTGTCCAGGATGGGTGGCTCCAGTAATAATTACTTGAAGACTGTCCAATGGTGTTCAAGCTTGGCATATATTAATTAAAATGGTCCTGTTTATGGGGATTATAAAACAACCCCATTTTCTTTCCCAAGTAATTTTTTCATAATGATTTACTGCTGAAAAGACAGTTGGCTAGAATCAGATTCAGAAGTAATTAATGAAAGAGTTTTTTAAGAGGCCCTTAGGCATAATTAAGCAACATTGCTCACAGTTTTGGGCTATTTCCATTGAGTATTTTTCATTTGTAAGTTATTTATAAGTTTAGTTTGTTATATTCTTACATAATTTATAATGTTTACAGAACTGCTTTGTGATTAAGCTTTTTTTCTGCTGTCCATTTAATTTTCTTTTTCCTGCCGTCCATTAATTTTATTTTTATCTTTGTTCATTGTGAAGTCATAGTTCAAAGCCAGCTTTCTATATGTAGTATTAATATTTATCTGATGGGGAACATTGATTTTAGTAAATAAGATTGCTCTGATAGGAATGCATCATTATGCTTTGGGACTTAGTAGAAACTGCTGACTAAGAAGAAGATTTCTGATTCTGTAAATATTTTTCTCAATATTATGCATGGCCAATCATTTACCAAGTTTAACCACTGTTACATAGAACTCATGAAATGGATCATAAGGCTTTAAGATGCTGGAAAATAGTATTTGGAGCAAAGCTTTGTACTAGCCTAGAAAAGAATAAACCGTTTTAACTCTTAAACTGAAGACAATTTAGGGACATAGCATATGAATGAAAATGCAAATGTAATTATTGCCACCTAATATCTCTAAATGATTAACAAACATGGCAAATGCAGAGGTACAATTCCTAATCCATGTTTTCAGGCTGCCACTGGTATATAATGTATTGTAATCAGACAGCACACAATAATCCTAAAGAAGTATGAATATAGGAGATTTAGCTGGAGTCTTTCTTGAAGATCCAACGTTTCCCAACCTGACCCAAAGAGACAGTGTACTGTAATTAAGAGCATTTTGTCACTCACACTGGCAAAGAGAACAATGGTAAGTTTGGGTTTGAAGCCTAGGACTCTCACATTGCTGAGGAGACAAGGGCATACTTAAGTATTGCCCAAATAATATTTGTTTTTCCTGGAGGCTGTCCGTGATCCAAGATGCCATTTTTCACTGGTGGATGACTCCTGCGCTACATTACCTTCCTTCCAGCATTTGTAGGCTCCAGCTTAGTGAGAATATGAAGTCGCCTCGAGAACTGAAAGGAAATATTAGCATGCTGAAGAGTTCTTTGAAGGTTTTGACCACATCTGTTTGTGTTCCCGAAGGCAAGCTACTTACCACTTCACACTTTGAAATCAAGCACATATGGCACACTCCAAAATTAAGAGCAGCCCTCCATGTGTATTGGGGAAGAGATGGTGTCAAGAGAAATCTGGAGTTTTCATCTCTTCCAAGAGATGTCAGTCTATCAAACTCCAGTCTTTTGAGTGATTTTGCCCTAATGGCAGCCATGTGGGTGATGGATTGAAAAGTAGAGCATTTGCTGAGCAGCTTTTGCATATTACAACCATCATGGAGAGCAGCTTCTGTGCAAAACCTTTCAAGTGGCTTCCCATGTGGCAGAGGGAGCAGGACAGCTGCCTCCAAAGAACACAAAATAGAGCGATTTCTTATTTAAGGCTTTCCAAGTGGTTTCCCACGTGGGAGCTGTAACTGAAGAATATGTGGTGACCCACAAGACTTAAGTAAGGCAGATCAGCTATTTTTCTGCTGGAGCAAAATTTAAAAGTTGATTTGTGCAGTTCACAACTATCCAACATAAACCAACTGTTTATATTTTACATTGGGATATTTTTATGTAACCTAATCATGCAATTTATTTTTTTTTGCTTTGATTTATATGCTGCCCTTCTCCGGAGACTCAGGGTGGCTTACAATGTGTTAAGCAATAGCCTTCA
>JANHZT010001869.1:20277-34762 GCA_032468215.1 Stegonotus admiraltiensis | reverse complement strand
ACACTGAGAGCATATGCACCAAAGACAAATTCCTTGTGTGTCCAATCACACTTGGCCAATAAAGAATTCTATTCTATATAACATTAAAGATATAACCGATTCCATAAGGAAATTCAGAAATAATCTGTATGAAGCCATTGAAGTCTTAACCGTACTTTTTACATGGCTTCAATGTGAATTTTAATGTCTCTCAAGATCAAAAGCTACAGAATTTCCAGCATCCCTTCCAAGATCAATTATTACATCAGCGATTCCACTGGCACACAAGCCAGATCCAACTTCATCCGAGCATTCAGGAAAAACAAAATTCTTTTAATTTCTTGGCCTTGTTTTTTTCTCAGTACAATTGGAATGACATTTTGGAGATTACTGTAAAGAACTCCATATTTTAACATTAAAAAAACCCTGCTTATTGCATAGCCCTCCTTTCTTTTCCCCTATTTTCTACTAAATTAGAAGAACGCTTTTAAGTAAAGTACTGCGGTTCCTATGCGGGAAGTACGTTAAGGCATGCTACCCGTCCACATGTTGCCTCCACGTTTTCAATCCAGAAGAGCACTCTGCAAAGTGTTTTAAAAAGCCCGTTTCTCAGTAAAGCTTTGCCACCAGCTGGGAAAACTGGGAAACAGTTTCCCTGGTGGCAAAGCGGCATCCATCTTTCCAGAGTTCCAGGATCCCTGGAAACAATCACACGAACAAATAATTTATTTCACAGCTACAATCAGCAGAGCGACGTTGTCACCGCCCCTGAACATAACAAAAACATCAACCCAAACACGAGGCGCAGAGAACTATTTGTGGCAAGCCACAAAATTTAACCAATCGCTGCTTCCGACGTCATAATCTCCGCACCCAATCCCTTCCTCCTCCAGGCAATATGTGGGCGGAGCCTCCGTTTTTACAGCGCCCTACTCTGGAGAAGTCAGACGACGTGGATCGCGCAGGGAAAGAGGGGCGTCTTTTTATTTATCTTACAAGGGAAACTTTGGAGAGAAATTATTGTACTTCGCCAGGTTTTTTTAGGCTTGGCTCTGAGGGAAAGCGGCGTTCTTCTGAAGCAAAAGTGAGAGCTATAATGCACGATACAGCATAGTTCGGATTTTAGGGTGTCTTGAGAACTTTTTAACATCTCTAGGGTAGCCTAGTTTTACAGAATAACAGTTGGAAGGGATCTTGTAGGTCATCTAGTCCCCCCCCCATCCAAGCAGGAGACCCTACGCCAATTTAAAAGCAATAACAAATTAAACTCAACCTAATACTTTTTTGTAATCCAGGTTCCTCTGTGGTGTGGAGCGAGGATTACACCCTCATCTTCTAAAATGCTTCTCAGACTACAAAACCCTCACAAAGCGCGGGGTGGGTGGTTGGGTCTGAAGGCCATTGCCCTGCGACTGCCCCGCAGTGGATATCAATCAGAATAGAACTGGAAGGGATCTTGGAGGTCTTCTAGTCCAACCCCCGCTGCTCAAGCAGGAGACCCTAGCATTTCAGACAGGTGGCTGTCCAAATGGATACTTTGGAACCATTTATTATGGGGTGATTTTTTTAAAAAGAAACCTTGTTACCATCTTTAATTAAGCCGCTTTTAACGTGACAAATTGGGCGCGCAGCTCTATGGAAGACCTGCCCCCGACCCCTTCTCCCGCCCCTCCCTTCCGTCGCATTTAGCATTCGTTTCCACGGGAGAAGGCCGATCGTTCTTTTCTCTTGGCTGCAGAAGCACTGATGTAAAACACCCATTCAAGATCCCTGGAGAAATAGATTTAGAAACGCTTGAAGTTCGCCTCCGCCTGGAATTATTTATAAAAACTAAATAAAAGGCGGAATATACAGAAATAAATTTCACATCGGCGAATTCTGGGAGTCGAAATCGCAAGAGACCAAGTTTGGAGACCCTTGAGGTCGATACAATTCCACCCGGACCCACGCTCATTTTCTACCTTTCTCCCCTCCACTTTCAGGCTGTGGTGACAAACGCGCTGCTACCTTTCCCCACAGTCACATTATCTGAAGTTCTGCTCTAAAAGTTCCCGATTTAAATGTTGGGGCAAGCAGCCTTCCACGCCACGACACTCAAAAGTTAAAAAAAAAAAATCTGGACGCCGCGGCTGATCTGTAAAAGAATCCCGGCGTGAAAGCGGCAGCCTTCCCGCCCTCGGATGTGTGACGTCATTCAGGGGGAGGAAGGAAGGAAGCCGCCATTTTGTTTGTTTGGCAATTTGGTAACGGCCAAAACCGTCATCTTCCTACCTGCTCGTAGCCGGGAAGCGACCGGGAAGGTCGCCTTTGTGGATGGGGAAAAAGGTAGGTGTAAACCGGAGCGTCTTTGGGACGATTCCACGGTTTGGGAGGGGAAAAAAATCGGAGCTCCGTTTGGAGGAATGAGAAGGAGAGCAAATCGACGATAAAAGTTGGTGTAATTTCAAATTTTCTTTTCTTTCCTCCCCTGCGTTACTTGCACAGCAGCAAAAGAGGTTACCCCAACCCCGATGTTTTTCCTGAGGTTCGTTGTTGCAGTTCTTACTGCAACGCAAACGACGTGACTTAAATTTAAATATATAAATTTAGATTCGATATGTCGGTATGATCCACATTACGCTTCAGCAGCCATCCCACGAGTAGAGAAATCAGTTTATTCAGGCTTATCTGGAGATACTAGGGGGCTAAATATTGACTTGGCGTGTCAAGTATGTACTGTATCTCTTTTAGGTGTGGTGGCGAGATAGTTTGATTTATGACTGCATAAAAAGTATCTTTCAGCATCGAATAATCACAGCCGAATGAGTGTAATATCGAGATAGATACACCCCTCTTTTACATTAGGACTTCACTAATTGCCAATAAAATAGATCCACAAAAATGGTAATAGAAAGTCAGTTTAAAAACGAGCATGGTAGCATTTAATGCTGAGAAACCACTGTCTTAATATGCTATTATTGTTTGTTGCATTGCATTGTCAGGGATGCCTGTTGCACCTCTCTTTCCCAGTTTAAGCTGGAACATGCTCTTCAACAAAAGGTAATGAGTTATACAGTAGGAGCAGACAACATTGATTTTCAGCGAGTTTACACGTTACAGCAAACCTTAATAGGATACTGTTAGGATACAATGCTAATGGCATTCAAACAATGTTAAGCTATGGTTTATGAATAAATCATGATGGCTGTGTTTGCAGAACATGCCATTCCATGTCAAGTGGTCTGGGTCCCTGCTTGACAATCATGGATTTCGATGAAATTTTGTGTGAACATGCACACATGTCCCCAATGAACATTGGTAAAGTGTTACATGTGCCGATGCAGTACTTGCGGAGATATAGGCATTTATGTGACCCGATACCGCAGCCTTCTACAGTATGACTGAGGTTCCAGCAATTTTGAGACATAATATCTCTGCCGATATTTTGTTGAGAGAAACAAAACTTGGCCATCTTGTACAACTTTTTGTGCTCTATTAAACAAAATAATAAAAACATTCTCATGAGAGATCTCCATCTAGATAATTTGGAGCAAATTTGGACAAAAATAGTGTGGCTCAAAAAAAGGTTAAAGTTTGGCTTTTTATATCACTGGAAGGAAAGATATGATAAAAGGTGAAACTTTGTGAGTAATAACTTAGCAACACAAGGTTTTTGAATATAAAATTTCATCCTCCTGTTTTCCAATAGTTTGCAAATTGAGTGTAAAGTTGATGTTTTTTATAAAAATGCCAAAAATAGGGTATTTTCAGCCCACTTTTACAAAAACAAACTTTCTGGAAACTCTGTTAAATCATTCTAATTAGAAACAGCATGTTTCAACCCCCCTAAAAAAGTAGGATTGGTTTTTCGTCGCTGACATATCAAGCCCTAACAATAGGGACAAAGTTAAGGACATTGCTATGGCAACGTCATGTGCGTCAACATGCATTATTTTATATTGTGCCATTGTAATTTCATTTATGCTGGAGTTTAAAGTGTGTAATTCATTTCTTGCATGCTATATGAATCTGTTAGTCTACTAGCCGTGCTTTTACACTAATGACCAATTAACTGTGCTGTAAGTACTTTAGTGACGCCACACAGCATGTTGTGGCTACAGGATTCTAAACTGTACAGGTGTAGTTGTCATATTTCTGTCATAACATTAGAACCTTATGTAACTTGTGTGTTTCAGATTTTGCAGTAATACACTTTACATTATTGCAAATTTCCATAATATGTGAAATGGATGTCGATTAGTCAACTGGCAATCCTACTTTGCCCAAATGCATTGTTGGAGAAAAATTGTCGTCAACTTGCCACCATGGTTCATTTTATTCCTACGAAATTGGGTTGTATTATGTGCAGAATTTGTCTACCAAAGAAAAAATACTCATTACTCAGCGATCGGAGGTTGAGCTCACAGACGATGACCAAATCTACATCACTTTGTGATGCATCTGAAAAAGTATGACATGAAGCAAAAGTTGTGCTGCAACCCATTTAACAAACAAAATCACGTAGCTAAACATGGGCTGCTGAGAGTTGATCTAGCCATGTCCAATGATATAACAAAAGTGGCGAAAACAAATATGAAGCCGGGTCAAAAGATTTGTTCCAGGTGTAAAGCCAAATACGTTTCCATGGTCCAAAGCATCGCAGACTCTTCCATCGTTGGATAATTACAATATGGACATTTTGGACACTGTTAATAGAAGTTTGACCAATTTAGGGACTTCTCCATTAAAAATTCAGAAGTAGGGATAAAACTGGCTATCTGAAATGAAAAATTGAACATGTGCAGAAAGTGCACACAAAATGCAGACAAAATAACATTAGCTGCTGGAGTAACAGCTGAAGATATTGGGCAAACTAGCAAGTCTGCTGCTAAGGAATGCCGGTCATACCAGGATTACGCTGACCTAATTGAAGACATGAAAATGAAAATATTCGATAGATCGACAAAAGTTCAGTTATTGACTTCGGCCCCAAAGAGTTGGTTGATATCCATGACAACAAAGATGTTTGCCGTTTCAGAACATATGGTTAAAACAGCGAGAAAAATAGAGAGGCATTTGTGCACTACCAGATGCAAAAGTTGGCAAACCACTGCCAAAGGAAATCGCCGAGAGTTTGAGATTTCTACGAGGATAATGAATTTAGCAGGATGTGCCCTGGCAAAAAGGATTGTGTTTCCATTCATCTTGATGGCGTCAAGGTTCACAAACAAAAGCGGTTGCTACTGTGCAATCTGAAAGAACTGTATGTGGCATATCGAAACAAATATGGTGCTGAAATTCGTTTCTCCAAATTCTGTGAACTCAGACCAAAATGGTGTGTCACCATCTGTGCCTCAGTCACACATTCCATCTGCGTCTCCACCATTCATCAAAATGTTAAGCTTATTCTACAAGGTGCCAAAGAGGACTACAAGCTGGTCTTGGGAAAGGCAGTTTACAATCTGAACACCAAAGAGTGTATGTTGCAGCGATGCGAAAACTGCCCTGGTGAAGAAGCACTGATAGTGCATTTGGATGAAATATTTGAGGACTGGGATTTGAATAATCAATAGAATTCAAATGATGGGTTCGTACTGTCCGCGAAATGCTGGAAACAAATGTTCTCACTGTTGACAGCTTCATCGAAAAACTTGCTAGCAAAATTTGGAAACTGGCCACCACTTCATTTCAAAACATCAAAGTAGTAACAACTAAACATTTGGCTGCATGAGCCAGTCTCCAGCAACCATCATCCAACTAAATACTGATGCCTACAGATCTGTTCAACTTTTGCGACAGAAACATTCACGGAATTAAATATATATATGTTCTGAAGGAAGACATCGAAGAAAGCAGGATGCTGCAAGAAGAAAGATGGAAAGTTAGCAGCACAATAGCTGGCACAAGAGATCATCACCAGTTTGTGCCAGTTGATTCAAATTCAATTTCTGTCAGCAAAGTTTCAAATGACACAATTAACTTTGTGGCCAAAATGTCCAATACTATCGATGCGAATTTAAAATTGGCCAACATATTTCCCGGTTGTTATGTTGCCTGCATTTATGACAAAAAATGGGTAGGCAACGTCGTGAAAATTTTGATCGAACAAAATGATGTGTGGTAACATTTATGCATCCACGAGTCCCTGCTCATTCATTTTATTGGCCTGAAAGACAAGATGTTTGTTGGGTTCCAGAACCACATCTTATTTGCAGCGCCTTCAGTTACATCATCAGGTCGACAGTATCAATTTCCAGAAGTGGTGCTAAAGAATGTGGCATGTAAATTCAATAATAAATAAGCAATCGTTGGAATTTGGCAGTTCATACCAACAGCACGGACTTCGGCTTGGGAAGCATGTAAGATACCCACTTTAGGCTTGAGAAACTAGGATAAGCTGCCCAATTGTCGGCTTGGGAACTGGACAGATACCCACACAAGGCTTTCGAACTTCAGGGAAGAAACCAAACTACAGGCTTGGGATCCTGAACCAAGAAACCCACCCGTGGCTGGTATTGCACAGCTATTGGACGTGCCCCCTATGGCAATGGGGTTGCTGATTCAAGTGCCTGAACTGGTGACAATGTCACCATGGACCAACTCAATATATTAGTAGTAATGATGTCTATATAAAACAAACAAGATGAAAAACTAATAGAATGCATGTGATGTAGCAACGTCCTTAACTTTGACCCTATTGTTAGGGCTTGATATGTCAGCAATGAAAAACCAATACTACTGTTTTAGGGGAGTTGAAGCATGCTGTTTCTAATGAGAATGATTTAACAGAGTTTCCAGAAGGTCTTTTTATGTAAAAGCAAAATGAAAATACCCCATTTTTGGCATTTTTACAAAAACCGTCAACTTTACACTCAATTTGTAAAACAACTGGAAAGCAGTAGGAGAATGAAATTTTATATTTGAAAACCTTGTGTTGCTAAGTTATTATGCACAAAGTTTCACCTTTATCATATCTTTCCTTCTAGGGATATAATAAGCTAAACTTTAACCTTTTTTCGAGCCGCACTATTTTCGGCCAACTTTGCTCCAAATTATTTAGATGGAGATCGCTCATGAGATATTACAAATATTACAAAGTATTTTTTGTAAACTGCTCTTTGTTGTCACTCTGAAATAAGTCTCACTGTCTAATGAGGTTTATTTTCACTAAATAGAAATTAGAATATAACTACTTTCATTTGCCAGATTCAAGTAAAATCAACTCCTATTGAAATAATAGTCCATTTTGTCTTAAAATTTCAGATTGTGCTTTTAATTTGTTTTAAATTTTCATTAAACTAGCATGTAATACTTTTATCTTGATATATTTCTTTTAAAAGATGAAGCACTCAAAACAAGCTTCTTATCATGAAGAAGATGACAGAGGAGAAGAAAAAACTACAAATAGCCGAAAGCATAAGAAGAGGTCTCATAGTAGTGAACGAAATTACAGACACAATAAATCACTTAAAACTGAAGACAGGTACTTAACTATAATTTTCTAATTATAAATATGGTACAGAATAATTGTATAAATAATTAAGCATTATAAATAAGGTTTAAAGAGGTGAGAACTGCTTTCACCTTTGCGGTCTTCTGGAAGGGTATTAAAACTTGGCTTGTCCACTGGAAGTAGTTGATGGGATAAAAAACGCTCATCCCTGTGCTATCCATTTCCTTGGTTCTAGATTTTATATAATTTTTAAAAATGTAATTGTTTACCACCATAGGGTCCAGTTTTTTCAGATGGTGTACCACTATCATCAAGCTAGGCGGAAGCATCCTCTCATGCCAGGATGAATTCACCATTCACATATCCAACCAGAAGGGAAATGGATTTAACAGGCAGCCGAGTTAACAGTCCCATATTCCTCAACTATCACAGGATTAAGTATTCCCAAATAATAGGACATGGCCATGCTTCAGCAAATATGACCAGGCTGCCCAGTCAGATATTAACTCAAGGTCCATTTCTTGCCTAGTAGTTACCAATAAATCCAACATCTTTCTGGTGGTGGCTGAGTAAGACAGCACCAGCAAGCCAAAAACAATCAGTCTGACCATGATACAGGACTGATAGAACCTTCAGATCATGTCATGACTACCCTGAGATAAAAACTATATCTAACACGTGACTATTCCTGTATACTGCATCCTTTAATGATTTGGATCAGGTATGTGTTTTAGGTGGTCCTGAACTATATGTCAGCAGGTAAAGTCTCCAAAGACTATCATTTTTGGAGATTTCACTACTAATCTAAAGACAGTGTTTAGTAGCACAGGCTATGCAGCAGTAACAAACTCACTACTACGTAAGGCCCAACTACAACCACCCTTTCTCTCCACCATCAATTTTACCTTCTCACACTTACCCATTCCTTCTCCCAGGTCTTGGGAAGCAGCTAACGTTAACTATCCACAATAACAGTCAAAACATCCTCAATTTAACTGTCAATCCACAGCATCTCCTCAAAGTGCAAACTTCAGCCTTGCTGCACTGAGCAGCTGAAAGGCAGTTGCATAGCAAAATTAGGACTAGGGGCTACCTAATGAATCTCACTGGAAGGATAAGCAAACAAGTAATTCACATAATTCATAATCAGTTTGCATAATTCATTATCACATGACGATAGCCACTGGAAGGTTTTAAAAGGATATTGAATACATTCACAAAGAACATGCTTACTAGGGATTACTAATCTTGAAGACTCCGTTTACTTCCAGGTTTGAGACAGCATTCCCATATATGATATAAGGGAACAATGGTAGGAAGGGAGTATGTTTCCCATTCTGTTTGTGAGAACAGGGACATCTGGGTTGCTATTGAGAATGAAAATGTTGGACTGAAGTGAGCCTTACGTTGATCTGCATAATATGTGTGACGCATCCGGCCTGTGGGCTGTGAGTTTAACACCCCTGATTTAGAATATCCTCAAGTGAAATGAATTATCTAAGTAGTTCTTATGTTGCTCAGCATCAGTAATCCTCATATACGAGTGGGATAGTTCATTGATTATGACTTTTTTTTTATAATTATTGTAATTGAAATTTCAATTATGTCTGCTTTCTGTTTTCTTACTAATGCCTTGAACTGTGAGTTGCTATAATAACAACTTTCATATGGGTGCTCTCTACTTAAAGAGCTTAATAGTCTCATTTCTATAATAAACAGTATGTTTGCCATCTGAACTTTAAATAAAAAGGAATCCTAATAAAATATTGTGCATTTTGGAAGTTTATTAGAATATAGGAAATATTACTGGTGTGCAGAACATTTAAAATCCAAGCCATCTCAAACTCAAAAGAGCTCATCTGATTGAATCACTGTATTTGTTTTGAGTTTGAAACGGATGTTTCACATTCGAAACAGGATCTTCTGATTCCTTTGGAAATATTTTAAGCTTGAATGCTCAAGCATGGAATAGCTATTTCGAACATGAAAGAAATATTTTGAATTTGAAAAAGGTTAGGATGGAAATATTTTGCACACCTTTATAAAATGTACTTGTTTTTAACTTCTTTTTTTGAAATGGGGAAATAATGTAAATATATTTTCAGTAACTACTTGGATGATACATCCACACATGAGAGAGACCATCATGACCGAAGATATGTTGAGGAATATCGAAATGACTTCTGTGACATAGATGACCATAAGCATTATCACAGACATTATGAAAAGAGCCATTGCCATCATTATATCAAATCTTCTGGTCAAAGTGGGAAAAAGAATCATAAACGAAAGCATAAGAAACACGATCCCAGCAACAGCTCACATTCGGTATGTATGTTTTTAAAAAGAATAATAAATATATTATTGTTTTTAGTCTACTTTGAGGAATATTAGATTCTCTGGAAATAGTTGGAAGATTTGATATGAAGTCTGCATTTCATTTTTATTATTTCTATATGATGGTGTATGTATGCATGTAGATTCTGCTATAATGAAGGGTATTAATTATATGAGTTTTCATTTGACTTAATTTGTCCAAAACATGAAAACTCAGATTACTTTGTTGCCTTTTGTCTTGCAGCTCAAAAATAAAAATAGCTGTCTTACCCTTACTTGAATTAGTCTTACATCATAGCGAAGCAACCCTGTCTAGCTTTGTTCCTTGTCCTTCAAAATGGATCTGTTTCAGTGGAATTAGTTTATTAATACAATGTCTGTAATGAATTCATCATTTTTCTGTGAAATAGTTTCAAGCAAATATTAAGCATTGGATGATTTTATTATCAGAGAATGAATAATTTCAACAGTTAGCAAGATCTGAATATTTTACAAATAATAAAAGTACTTTTATTGTATACATTCAAATTTAAAAATGTTGAGATGCAAGACTTTGTTCTTACAGATGTATATCACCAGAATATTAGACTGAATTTTACAAATTTTTCTAATACTTTTCTCTTTAGCTGGTCTAATTATGGAATATAAATAGTTGCATGAATAATATGTCAATAAATATTAATTGAATTACATTATTTTAAAAATTCAAGAAGTTCAGACCTGTTTTGTAAAGATAAAAACGACAAAAAATGTTTTCGACTAGCAGATGTAACTTAGATTTTAATCTTAGTTTTAATCTTCTGGTAATGTAAAATTTAAGAGACAAAATTGTGTTGTGTTTCTGTTGTCTTGCAACTTTAAGTATTTATCTGAAAATCTGTTCCTTGCCATGTTTTTCTTCTGTAACATAAACTGTGCCCTGTGAATTTCTGGGGACTGAATTTGAAATTGCTCCTGCCAACTGTTCGTGGCCTGGTGCGTAACTGAATGCCTGAATATCCCCGCTGAATGAATTGCGTAATCTACCCTGAATTCACTCTGATATATTGATTGGCTGGACGATCTTGGTGCCGTTTCCAGAAGAGCCATCGAAGGAAAAGATCCAGGAGTGTAGAGGATGATGAGGAGGGTCACCTGATCTGTCAAAGTGGAGACGTACTAAGAGCAAGATGTATAGAATATTTTTCAACACTTTTAAAAAAAATGTCAGCAACACATCTGTTTAGAATAGTATGTTAGATGAGAAGTGGGGGCGGGGCTAAGAAAGCTTCATTGCTCTCTTTTACCTTTTGTTTTGTCTTTGTATTCTATTTCTTTTCTTTTCTGTATTCTTAAATATTGCTGTTTAGACAACCACAACAGTAAATAAATCTTAAAGTTAGATTGATAGCTAGATAGCTATTTTGTGACACCTATCCAATAAAAATAACACATTCTGAAGCAGACAGTAAATGTTATAATGATAGACTTAATAGTGTTAACCTTTATTCAGCTAGTTCAATAACAGCTGGAATTCATTTCTTTTCTTTTTTTTAGATGAAGTTATCACTACTTTAGGAGAAGGTGCCTTTGGGAAAGTTGTAGAATGCATTGATCATCACATGTATGTATCCTGTTTCTCAAAAGTATTACCAACTGAAATGTGTTTATATGATGGTAGAAATCCTTCTGCACGTGCTATTAATTTAAGCAAGTCAAACTTCAGAAAAATAGTTCAAAAATAATTATATGGTAGCCAACTATAATAATTTAATTTTTTGTGCATCTTCTGCACTGAGGGTATAAACTTAGCATGATAACCAAATTTTTGCAGTTCAAACCATAGCTCAGAAAAGTCTTAACAACTCCTCATGCCAGCCCCAAGCTACATGTAGTTTTAACTGTCTTATTATTAAAACTTTAATTTTAATCATTTGTAGTTTTTGGCCTTTTTAATATATCATTTAAACCCATTCTCTTTACTATTATGTTGATACATGCAACCAAGAATACTAGTCCATAATAACAAATTAAACTTTAAAACATAAGGCAAACATGACGAGAGGTCAGGTATTTATTAAGGGGCCTTAATAAATGCCTTGCAGTCAAGGCTATGGGACTTGAGATTCTAGCCTATTTTCAGACATTCCTTTCTTGCAGCTGGCTGCTTGGAGAAGTAAGTGCATTGGAAAGAGAATGGCACTGCCCCGCTCACTGTTTGTTCCTAATGTGCTTGCTCTATAGCCTCAATGAAATTGCTGTTGAAGCAGTGAAGTCCTCACCAGAAAAAAGAGACATATTTTTCTGAAAACTGAAGCTTCTGTTAATTTATGCTGAATTCAACTTTAAATGTTGAGCTTTGCATTTTCAAGCTTAGGGATTCTTTATTTTTTTATTTGCTGTTATTAAACAGCAGCCAATGAAGCCAAACTCACCTTCATTGAATCCTTTTACTGATTATTTTAATAGAAAATTGGATTATATGTTTATGGGTGATTGGTGATTGTAAGGAAGGTGTTTATTCAGATTGTTGAAAGGCATGTTAAAAATAACTTCTACTAAGTTGCCACTTTGTTTCCTGGCATATCCTATTTTTTAAGAGAAAATTGCTAGATTTCTTTAAAAATAAAAATATGATATGATCTCATAGTTGGAAGATATGGAGACAGTGTTAACTTATTTTTCCTTTGCCTGAACTTCCATAAAATACTGCTCAAATGCTTTAGAAGACTCCGGCTCATTATGAGAAATAAAGCCAACAGTTACAAAATTAGTATAAATTTTCTTCCCCGCCAACCCTTGACTTGGGGTGCAACATCTTGACTTGATCAGTATGTAATCATTCTTGTATTATTTTGGTAGGTTTGATGGTGATATGTACAAAATGACCAGATTGTAATATCCAAAAAGGTTTCAAACATTATTTACATACAAGAGAAAATGTTCTAAAGTTATACTTTTGTTAACTGTTGTACAATATTTTAATAATATTTCTGAATCAGGGTATGCTAGAATTATATGTTCCCTTCTATCAGTTACTAAGTATCAGATAATAAAGGTTACAGAGGAATTTTTCTTATATGCTTGAAAAAGGCTGTACTTAAATTGCAGTATTTTATTTCTTAGGAGAAAGATGCATGTAGCTATAAAAATTGTAAAAAGTGTTGGTAGATATCGAGAAGCAGCTCGTTCAGAAATACAAGTATTGGAGCATTTAAATACCTTGGATCCTAGTAGTACTTTGTAAGTATAAATTGAAACATTAATACTACGTGTTAAAAAATAAATAATTTACTGTTTTATTAATCCCTTGTTTTGATCATGTTTTTATTCCCTAGTCGTTGTGTACAGATGTTGGAATGGTTTGAACATCATGGTCATGTCTGCATTGTATTTGAACTGCTGGGACTCAGTACTTACGAGTTTATTAAAGAAAATAGTTTTTTGCCATTTTCTATTGAACTGATTAGGAAGATGGCTTTTCAGATTTGTCAGTCCATAAACTGTAAGTATATTTAATAATTAAAGAATTATTTATATTTAAAATGCTATACAGGAATTGAGTATTGAGTTCCTATTTCTTTTTCTTTTTCCAGTCTTGCATCACAATAAGTTGACTCATACAGATCTAAAACCTGAAAATATTTTATTTGTTGAGTCTGATTATATAGTAAAGTACAATTGTAAAATGGTAAGTGTTAAAACATATTTTTCTCTAGGTTGTTCCTATGCATTTTTATTCTGTTCAATGTATTCAACTGCCATAACATTTTTTTAGTATTAAATTCCTGTGTAAAATATTTAGTAAGGCCACAATTAGTAAAATCATTGCATGAAGCAATGGAGTTAAAGAACACCATTGTTTATTACTTTGATTACAATATATTTCAATTATAAGAGATCAAGAAATACAACTATTTTTTTTAAACTTTGTTACAGAGGCGAGATGAACGCACCCTGAAAAACACAGATATTAAAGTTGTAGACTTTGGTAGTGCAACATATGATAATGAACATCACAGCACTTTAGTCTCTACACGTCATTATAGAGCACCTGAAGTTATACTTGGTTAGTAAGAATCCTTTTCATACACATGCATTTATAACATGAATGGTGTTATTATTCCTATCCTTTCCTATTTTCAACCTGAGTATCATGAATTAATAAGAATGTTGTGAATTGTGTTACAGCACTTGGTTGGTCTCAGCCCTGTGATGTCTGGAGTATAGGCTGCATTTTGATTGAATATTATCTTGGTTTCACTGTCTTCCAGGTATGCATATAACTTTTTAGTTATAATTCTAGAGTTAAATGGAACATTGAATCTATTTAGCTTTGTTATCCTTTGATATGAAATCTTATGGAATGTGGGTAAGATTATTATTTATCGGAACTTTATATCATCTGAGATGGGTGGCATATATATTTAATAAATAAATCATATTTAGAGGCAAAAATTGCTTACTTTAATATAGTATGGCTGAATTGTTCCAGCCTTACCTAAGTGCTTCAGTACTGTGGTTACTATTCTGGAAATAACCAATTTCTGAGTATTTCTGGCATGGTCAGAAGACTGTTGGAACATTTACAATGAGTTCAGAACAGTCGGTTACTAAAACCAAACAATCACTCCACATTCCAAACTGATCCAATGTAAAATGAGCCTTGGTAGTACAGTGAATTAAAACACTGTTATTAACATCTGCTGCTTGCAATTACTGCAAGTTCAAATCTCACCAGGCTCAAGGTCGACTCAG
>JANHZT010001867.1:197995-213190 GCA_032468215.1 Stegonotus admiraltiensis | reverse complement strand
AGCCTTTTGAAAGCATTTTTTACAACCTCTTTGCCGAAGAGGTTGTAGAAAAAATGGTTTTAAAAGTAAAAAAAAATTGGCCACGCCCACCCAGTCACATTACCCCCACCACCAAGCCACGCCCACAGAACCAGTATTAACAAATTTCAGATTTCCCCACTGATGCATGGAGACTAATTCTCCATATAGCCATTTTTCTGTGGTTATCTTGTTTTTTCTTATAATGAAACTCTTTTGTCATTTACATACAGGTAATCATTACCGAGAAAATAAGTGGGATAAATATTGAACACTTGACTATCTAAAGGATTTACGTTCAAACCCTGGCCACTCCAGAATGAGGCTGGAAGTGATGGGGAAGATTTCGCTCTTTCTCAGAATTTGTAAGGTGCTGTCAGTACAGGCAATGCAGAAGAAAATAGACAAATGATCAGATCTTTTATAAGGCTTCTTTTTCTTCTCAGATAATACAGTAAATGTTGATCTTACATTTCAAATTGAGCATTGTCAGTTTGTTCTATTCTTTGTACGGAAATGAAAGTTTCAAGGCTCAAGGAACAGAATTATAGGCCCTTTTGTCATATTCAGTTGAAGACTTCCATCACCACAAATCCAGCAAATAAAGAAGCAACCTATTAACCATCAGTCCAAATGGAAGCTCTCTGGCCTCAATAATAGCATGGTAATACAAGCAGGTATTGAAATTACCACTCCCCTCCTCAAAAAACAAAAAAAAACAACCCCACAACATTACCAAGCTAAGTGACTTCCATTGATCCTACATGAATTTCTCCTACTTTGATCGACCAAACTTAATTAGCATGGCAACATTAATTCAAGCTGGAAATCATTTCCAAGCAGGAAAAACAAAAATAAAACTGTTTAGACAGAGAGAAGAAATGAAACTGAAATTAGAGCGTGTTTAGACAAAAAAGGCTAAAAATAGTAATTATCAAATTCCTGGTATATAATTGAATCATTTTCATGGGAAATACGCCACATTTTTTTTTATCGAAATGAAGTCTTCCATGTTCATAGTTATAGCTCATTAAAGGATCATGTGTTGCCATGGATACAGAGAACTATGGTTTGCTGTACAAGGTAAAAATTAGATATGCCAAGTGGAAGGATTGCTGCAACCAGGGTGTTGTTCTAAGGTAGCAACTTATGATGGGACAACCACATTAGATGAGGCCTTGTATGAATTAGATGTGGTAGAATGTAATCCTATTAAGTGAATTAAAGCTAAAATCTTTATCAGAGTAGCAATATATTGTAGCATGAGGATTAAGTCTAAAGCATGAACATTTAATTATACAATCCCATAGCCCTTTCAAAATATAAGTTAAAATATAAATTACTATAGTTATGTCATTCAATATGCTAAGAATGGAGCACAAGAATGTTACAGTGAATGTAAATTAAAGAACAGAAGATCATCCCTGTTGGTTCATGCTAAGAATAATTTAATCCAGCATTCTGTGCCATTTGGCAGTCCAGCAGATAGATTTATTTATTATTTATTTATTTTGTCGCGTTTCTATGCCGCCCAACTCCCAAGGGACTCGGGAGATTAAAGATTAAAGATGCTTGGATGATATTTCCAACTATTCTCACCTTCCAATTCATCGAGACAGGTTTCAAAATTCTAGGCCCACATAAATTTTCCACTGGAAATGAAGACTCGATAGAAAGACAAGGCCACCCAAAAAAAAGTTTTGGATTAGATCTTCCAAGGATATGTGTTTCCACTGTTAGCAGATTATTATATACCCCTTTTTCTAATTACAGTCCACAGAAGGAATATAAATACAAAAAGACAGGTTAAGAAGAGAGTCAGAATAGAAAAAACTGGAATGAAATAGCAAATAATGAGCAAATAAAAAGTTTGAAGATTGAGCAAAAGTGTGAGACCCAGTTGACTCTAGAGCAGATAAAGTGAGAATATTGTGATAATCATAGAGATTGTCCGAACAAGGAAGATGGTGATTGCAGCATCATGATTAAAGCCCTACCCCTTTTATACATGTGTCTATATTCCATGCTATACAAAGGAACAGGGCTTCAGTTATGATGCTGAGGTTGCTACATCCCCTGTTTGGACTTCCCTATTCTCACATATACCACTGGATGGAATAAAGAGTATAAACATAAAAGTAATATTAGTATATTTATTTTATATGTACTGATACCCACATGCAGAACAAATAACAATCACAATGTCAATACAAATGTATATGCCTGAGTGTCTGTGTCTGTTTACAAAGAGAGAGGGAAAGAATATTCAAAGGAAATGAATGATTAAGGAATATGAAATATAAATAATAAACAAATAAATCTAACCTCAGGATTGCCATAATTCTAATTGTTTAGAATTAATCTAGCTTTATAAATTCCTGAGTCTTTCCTTCCAAGGGTTAAAGAAATTAGATTAGGAATTGATTCCAAAAGCTAGGAGCTAAATGGGAGAAGGCTATAGCCTAAAACATGAGGTGGCCTTTTTGACATGGGTGGAAAGTTTTTGGAATAGGAAAAAAGCGGAAAGTGAGCAAAAACAATAGGCTAAATTAACAAAGGTTTCTGACACTAATTAAAGTGACCAGATAAACTATAAACTTATAAAAAATTATAAATTCTGGAAAATCTTATAAAGTAGTGTTATTTGAAATTTGGCAGCCTTTTAGCTTTCCGTAAGGCCTTAAGAACCTGGTTTTCCCACAAAGGTTGAGAGATTAGATGATGGTATGCTACTATGAATTGGCACCAGGTTTTTGTTGTTTTTAATGTTTATGTTTCAGCTGGTTGTATTTTATAGCTTTTAAAATGATTGTATATGTTTTTCAGTCTTTGATTGGTAACCACCCATAGTTGGCTGAAAGATGGCAGACGTATAAATGTTATACATACATACATAGATACATACATACATTTATTTCATTACTTTTCTGTTGAAATACTCCATATCTGCTTGAGCCTTGAGGAAGATTAGCAGGCTAAAATAAATAGCCCTGAATAGGAGCATAACTTTTTATAGGTCTTCCTATAGGTCTTCTATTCCATTGTTTATGGAAGACAGTTCCAGGAACCTCCATGGTCTGTGGCATTAGTGGTTAGGAATGAACATATTGCAATAATACCTGAAGACTCAAGGTTAGGAAAATTTGTTTCTTTGGCTCTGACATTTAAGACATGGTGATCTAGCAGAAGCAGAACTAGTAGATTGAGTAGAACTAGATCTAATGATAGTTACAGTTTTTCTTTTAAAATGCTAAGTGTTATATTGTGAATAAAGAACAACCTCACTCAGGATGTTAATTATCTCTCCACACTTTCAAGTAAACTCAGCTGTTGCCTCTGTGGAACAACATTATAGATGTACATTTCACAACAAAACTGCATTTGTTTGATGTTGCATTGTGTAAGGAACTGGGAGGATAAAGTGATACCTGTTTCTAGGTAGAGAATCTGAGAGTTCTTTAAACGATCCATATGTGCAACATTACTAAAATGATTACTCTCAGAATTAGATAAAAGAGATCATCCTTTGAGATCATAATAGTACTACAGCATGAGCCAAATGAAAAGTGTTCCAAGTATGATATAATGTTTTATGATCACCACTTTCTCATTTAGTTTATTGGAAGGATAAACTGGAATGAGCTTAGAAATCTTCAGGTATGATTGCCCAAAGATTCCTTTAGGCAGTGATCCTCTATCAGTAGCTCTATCAGTAGCAAGTGTTGGCCTAATATTAAGATTACTGATATGCAGGTTCCTGCTCATTTTTTTTCCTGACCCCAGGACAGGTAGGTTGGGCATTGAGACAACTACTGACTCAATCTATGCTTTGTAGAATATAACTGAGATTTGAACCTTGAAATCATTGATCTAAAATATCTGCCCTAGCTTTTGTTTCATACTACTGAAACAAAGATCCATGAAGAGAACATCTATTTAATACACAGTATACTAGAATAATTTATATATGAAGAATATAAATAACATTGCAATAAAACTTGAAAACTATGTATGAATGTTTTTATAAGGAAGATATAGATCTCTAATTTTTAAAATTGAGAGATAAATTCTAGTCCTAGCAGTAGTACTTATATACTGCTTCACAGGGCTTTACAGCCCTCTCTAAGCTGTTTACAGAGTCAGCATTGTGCCCCCAACAATTTGGGTCCTCATTTTACCCACCTTGGAAAGATGGAAGGCTGTGTCAACCTTGAACTTGGAGAGATTTGAACTGCCAAATGTTAGGCAGCCAGCAATCAGTAGAAGTAGCCTGCAGTACTGCACACTAACCACTGCGCCACCAAAGCTCCTACTCAGTTAATGATTTTTATGATTCTTCCACAAGAAAACTATGAAGTTATATACAGACAATCACAAATGTTTGATTATATCTGAAACTCCTGAAATAAATAAATTTATTTCAAATAAACACCCTTCTGTACTTGAAATTCAAAGGCTGCTATTCAAACATCAGTGCAGTAGAGATATCTGGATGAAATGTCTTGCAATGAAGAAAAATGAACAGGCTTTTCACATTATGGAGATGAGAGTAATATGATGGTCACTTGACATATAAAGACTATGCTGACTGACAGATGAAGGCTTACAGAAAACCCTTGGGGTTGCCCTAATTGTTGAGAATATGTAAGAATTGAGTTATATGCAACTCTGTGGCAAGAACAGCTCTAGAATTAAATGTAGAAGGTCACCATCTGAAAAGAAAATGAAAACATCTTGGCTCGGCTGATTGACAGATAATATGCACCTTCTAAAACTCAGCTGAAGAAAAGCTGTGATTAAAATAAGTGGTTAGTGCAGTGCAAACAAGTGAACTATGTAACTACTTGTGGCAATCGCTAGGAAGAAGGATGAAGTAAATTAACATGTCCTTAACCAGAATTTCATTCCCGAGCAGCAAGTTGCTATGCAAAAAACTTCTCTGCTAAAGAGGGCAAAGTGGATAATTTTCAAGCTAAACAAATTACCTACTAGAGAAGTGGAGGGCCTGGAAGAAAGTGATGAATGTGTGGATATATATCCTTATCTTTCAAATTGTTAGGCCATGCCACTAATTCTGAGGCTGCAAAATGTTTGTCCAATAAAGCATGCATCGCTCAAATCCCCAATGCAGTGATGGAGCACTATGTTTATTGTCTTTGGTAATATGGAAACAATGTCAGATATTGATTGCTAAAGCTCAAAAGATATTTGTTCTGTTGCCTCAAGCTCCTCTTTTTTACCTTTTTAAAATTCCAGGAGGGTGTGCTGCACAGCAAAACTAGTCTAATGCAGAAAGATTCATAGTGTATATGCTCAACTGTCTCTTGCTTGAATGGATCTACTGAAGCTGAAATATAAAGTCCACTTCATAGTGGATGGGTATTGATTGTAGGTTGGAAAACATGGCACAGACTAACAGAAACATGGCCTAGGATTGAGGTTCTTCAATTTATTACATTAAATGTAAAACCAGCCATTCTGATAAATAGACAGAGCTGAGATATAAAATTATTATTAAATTTTTGTGGTGCCTATTTCGTGGTTTGAAATGTGGTGTATAACACTGTAACGAAAGCATGAATAGAAATCCATTGAAAATCAACTTAACACCATTTCAAATCTAGTTTAGCAAGCAAGGCAGTTTAAAAGGCCAATTAAATATTTTGTGCTCACCAAAGAAGGTCAGTTTAAACTATAGAATGTGACTAATCTGGCAAAGGTATTTTAGAGTGTGGAACTAACCACTAAGAAAATATTTTCGTGCATTCTAGTCAAAAGTATCACAGTGCCAACATTATAGATCTTTGGAGTGGAAACAGATTACTTTTAGCCATTTTGTTCCAAGATAGAACTGGGAAAAAAACCCTGTCACTATGCTTCAGGACAGTGGTATCAAACTGGTGGCCCAGGGGCCGGATGCATTACATATAGAGCACGCCCACCCCAGCTCCGTGAAGGGGAAAAACATTGTGAAACATCACCTGACATCAACATGATGCTGCAAGTATGAAACCCGTGCTTTAGGGAATATTTATACTACTTCTAGTCCAATTAATTTTTTTTCCAGAATTTAAATTTGAATGAAATACATATTGGCAAACACACAGGCTCTATAGAACAGAGGAAAATAGCTAATTGGATTGGACTTTGGCAAGCTGCTTTTATATATTTTTCTTTTCCTGAGCTGGATTAAAAGAACTGTTTTTCAGGTTTTTTTCTTCCTGGTTATAATTTTTTCCTGGTGTTTCATATCATTAGCTGCTACTCATTGTCCATCTCCTAAACAAGAGACAAACAACCTGCCATCCAAGCTGACATGTCATCCCTAAGACTCCTTTTGGTGACCCTCAGTCAGGGGAGAAATCCAGCAGGTTCTGACAGGTTCTGGAGAACCAGTAGCGGAAATTTTGAGCAGTTCGGAGAACCAGCAAATGCCACCTCTGGCTGGCCCCAGAGTGGGGGTGGGAATGGAGATTTTGCAGTATTCTTCCCTTGCCACACCCACCAAGCCACGCCCACAGAACCGGTAGTAAAAAAAAATTGGATTTCACCACTGTCCTCAGTCCTCTGTGATCGTGATTACTGAACATCAAAAGATAGTTTTCCATAGAGTTTCCATAGAGAGTTTGAGTTGGGAAGTACATGTAAGCTAAGGAAACTCCAAAATAAGCATATCACATATTAAAAAGAAATAATCTTCTCCATATTCCTTCTACCCACCTATACCCAGGGTCACACATTTTGAGAGTCTTAGCTCCTTCTGAAATCTTAAATTTGGCCTTTGGCTTAATCTATAAATTATATTGATTCAATTTACAAATTGATTTAATCTATAAATTACTTTAATTCATATATAAATTATACTTAAACTATATGTTCTATTTGGCAGCATACTGCTTCCATCTGTAGAAGTAGTCTCTAGACTAGGGGTGTCAAACTCACGGCCTCACATGACGTATCACAACTTTTTCCCCTTTGCTAAACCAGGGGTGGGTGTGGCCAGCGCATGATGCATCTGGTCCACAGCTGCAAGTTTGACACCCCTAATCTAGATTATGTGTGAGAAATGCAGAAATGGTTAAGTGTCCTAATAATAAGTTAAATATGAACATGGAATAGTTTTGACAGAATGGAGAAGTAAATACTTTCTGCTATTCAGCCACATGTTTACCCAGGCTGCATATAAAGTGCACTTGTGTCTGATAACCTGACTCCAGTAAATTACTGAGAGGCAACCTCATAAGAGTTTTCACATATACAGTAGATTTTTTCCCATGGGAGGAGGAAAGTTAAAAGGGGTAGATGAAAGTTAAAAGAAGGTATCAAGGGGAGTAAAGATTGGAGAGAGGCATACGAGGAATATAGTTAGCAAATCATGATGGAATTAGTCTGTTAAAGAGTTCCAGGATGAAATTCAAGATTACTGAAGAGGAACTAACATAAGGGTTTGTGATGTAAGGGGGAAGCTGTAGAGAATCACCTACCATTGCAGATATCTACTGTTTCCCTGAAAATAAGACCCTGTCTTATATTTTTTGAACCCCGAAATAAGCACTTGGCCTTATTTCCAGGGAGGTCTTATTATTTTGGGGTGCATGGAGCAAGATGGGGCTCCTCTTGCCGTCTTACCTGATTTCCAGCTCTGCAGAGTATAAGGAGAAGAAGACCCAATGATGCTGGAAAGGAAACCCAATTTTGTTAATCATGAGAGATTGCCAGCTAAATTTAACTAAAGTCCCTGATTAACTCTTTGGGAATTTAGTAACAACTACACTTACACAGAATGTCATTTTAGCAGAAGGAATATTATTGTGAGTAGAGAATTAGTTGATTGCTAAAGTGTAGAGCAGTTAAATCATAATGCAATTTGTTATATTCCAACTGTGACAGAGGATGGAGGGAAGGGAAAATGGCAAATCTTTTTGTATGCATTAGCTAAGTTCCACTTGTTTAGCTAATGTAAAAGGACATTTAACCTTGCTATTCAAGAATAAAGTGGGGGGAGGAGTGATTCACTAGAAAGACCTTGGCAGCTGTATTTTATTTTATTAATCTTGAGCACTGGGACACTACTGTCCTGGGTACTACAGTCTAAAAAGTACATTGACAGACTGAAAAGAGTTCAGATGGGGGTTACCAATATGCTGGAAAATAAGTCCTGCAAGGAACATTAACAGGTACTGTCTATGATTAGCCAGCCAGTGTTCAGATAGCTGAACTGTCTTCTATAGAAGGCAATGGATTTGTTCTCCACTGCTCTGAAGGGCAGGACCAAGACTAATGATGTAAAACTACAAGGAAATAGAGTCAGTGTTTTTCAACTTTGTTTTTTAACCTTGGCAACTTTAAGAAGAGTAGACTTCAATTCCAGGAATTCCCAAGTCAGCCCTTCCACACTTCTTAAAGATGCCAAGTTTGAGAAACACTGGCTGGGTTAGATATCAGGAAGAATTTCCTCACAATGGGTGTCAGAGAAATGTCATGAAGTGCTTCCAACAATCTTCAAACAGAAGCTGCTTAGCTATCTGCCTAACGTCCTTTATCAGATCCTGAATGGAACAAGATGTTATACTAGATGGCCTTTGAAGTCTCTTTCAACTCTACTTGATTCTAGCCCTTAGAACTAACCAATTATGAATGTGGACAAGAGAAGATGTCATTTATTGCCCTTTTGTGATGGGAAGTAGATGAGAGTTGCAGTCTAAATCCTGTAACAGACATAATACAATTGTTAGAAAAGGGGGAATAACATTGTGATCTAAGTTATCTTCATATGCATATGCAATGTACCTCCAATTGCTCTGCAGCCATTAGCTCACTCTCAGTTCAATAGAGATCTTGGTTACAAAGCTATAATGCATCAAAAGAAAGGTCAACTATTACTAAAGAAAACAAAATCCCACTTTCACCACTGTTCTGAAGTCGGGTAAGTTTTGCGCACTCTCATTTAAAGAGCAGATAATTACTTTAAAGTGACACTATCCTTTTTGAAAGTGTATGAGAATTTTTATTATTATTATTATTATTATTTATTAAACTTTTATACCGCCCTTCTCCCGAAGGACTTTGATTCCCACTTCAAGATTCTGCTATGAAGCAATTCTTTTTTAATGAAAAAATGTGTTAGATAATTAAAGGTATGGGCATTTGGGGTGAGAATCAAATTCTTATATAAGTCCTCTTTTTTAAGAGTAACGTTGCTTTGAAAAACATTGGAGACAAGACTGGTGTTCACTTAAAGATGGTATATAACCCAGAATGTACAGAAAGCATCAATAAGTTTTTAAAAATATACAGGCTAGGATTTAACAACTGGATAGCTCGGTGGATATGAATTTAACTCAGGGATAGATTCCAGTGTTTGATTGTTAATGTGGCGCTGTCTGAATAGAGATCTGTCACAAGCAGTATACCAAATCCTAGGTTCTATTCTGTTCAATGTGTTTATAAGTGATATAAGGACTATTATATACAAAGTTATACAATAGAGTTGACGTTCCTGGGAATACTTGTAATATGGAAAATGATTTGGCTTTGTTGTTAGAAAATTGGTTTTAAAAAATACGTAAACTGCAGTTCAGTGTTCTAAAATATAAGATCAGGGAAAATGAATCCTCTGGCAGGTGCAGTTTTGGGAATACAGAATTAGAATAAAGGATTTAGGTGTGTTTATAGCAGATGACTGTAAAATGAATAAACAGTGTGGCCAGGCAGTTGTGAAGGCAAACAAAATTCTGGGATGCTAAATTTAAATTTACCAACAAAGAAATAAAGGGAGACTAGTTTAGCTATTTCAAGCTATAGTCTCCCTTTATTTTTTTTGTTGGTAAATTTAAATTTAATACAAATAGTTTGTTGTGGAAGCTACTGCCTGAGAAGGCTCCTGGACTGGGGCTGAAAGGCAAAAATGGAAGCACTATGCTCTGTCCCATATTTGGGTAGACCAAGTTGCCCTAATAGATGGTCTCACTGGAAAAACACTTAAAATTCTGGGATGCATCATTAGAAGGATCACCAGCAGGAAAAAGGAGTTCCTAATCCTGCTATAAAGGGCTTTAGATGCCATTTGGAATACTGTGCCCTGTTCTAGAGACCTCACTTAAAGAAAGATATTGGTAAAATTTAGTCTAGAGATGGGCGACAAAAATAGTCCAAGGTCTGAGAGACAAAACCTATCAGGAGAGATTGGAGGAACAGAATAAGTACAGCCTGGAAACAGAAGGGAAAAGTAGGGACACGATTGAAAATATATTAAGGCTGTGAACAAGGTTCTAGAAGTCAATATTTTCAATATTAAGAAATAAAACCAAAAACACAGAAGCTTAGCTTCAAATTGACAGAAGGAAAGTTCAAAAGTAATGTATTATTTCACAGAAAGAGTAGTGGAAGCTTGGAACCAGCTTCCAGAAGAGACGGTGAGTCAATCATCAGTAAGTGAGCTTAAACATGCTTGGGATGAGCAGATGCCCATCATCTTATAAAAGTTAAAAAGAATAAAAAATGAAATGAAATAAATAATTTTTAAACACCTCAAAGGGCAATTCAATGGACCTCTAGATCTTTTTCTGCTACTTTTCTATTAATTTTATTTATTTATTTATTTATTTATTTATTTATTTATTTATTTATTTATTTATTTATTTGTCAGATTTATATGCCGCCCTTCTCCCGTAGGACTCGGGGCAGCTCACAACAATAAAAGAAACCCGACAATAGAAAATTAAGAAAGTTAAAAGTTAAAACCAATTTAAAATCCCTAAAAACCCCAAGTTAAAATCCACAGCAGATCAAGGAAGTTGCTGAAAGAGTCATGTCTTTAGGTTGGCATGGAAGGTGCGGAGGTCGGGGGCCATCCGGAGCCCGGCGGGCAACCCATTCCAGAGGATCAGTGCAAACACAGAGAACGCCCTCATCCTGGGGACCGCCAGCCGAAACTGTCTGGCCAAGGGGACCTGGAGGAGGGCAGCCCTATGTGAGCGCACTGGGCGGTGGGAGGCCGGTAGGAGGTGATCCTCCAAATACCCCAGGCCCATGCCATGAAGGGCTTTATAAGTGAGTACCAGCACCTTGAAGCAGATCCGGAGGGCCACCGGCAGCCAGTGCAGTTCGCACAATAATGGTGTTATATGGGAGTAACGGGACGCACCCATAACTACCCGCACGGCCGCATTCTGGACCAGTTGGAGCCTGGTCCACATTTTTGCGGTTATTAAATTATCCAAGGCAGGGGAGAATGTTATTTCTTCAAATGATACTATATAGAACTTCATATTCCTAATCCCAGATAGAAACTTCTGGTATTTTAATATAGTTACCAAAAAAGTGAAGTGAAGTATTAGAAATACAAATATTATCTTATATCATAATTCCTTTTACCCATCAAATGAGCTGTATATTTATTTTGCATTCATGCCAGTTAAGAATGATACCTCTGAAGGTCATATTAAAGTTATCTAATTTTAAAACATTAAAGATTTTCTCCTTAACAAATATTTATTTTAAATATGGAAATAAAGATGCTAATGTCACTACATTTTCCTTACCAATTAAATGGCTACTTTCTGTGATTGAATGTATTGCTAATGTGTTGTAACAGTTTAAACACTTCCAACATATGAATGAGGGTGAAGAGATATCATGTGACTGTTTCCTTTCCAATGTATCAGAAGACATATGTCTTCACAGAGGAAGACTTTGTATGCATAAAGAAGGAGAGATCATGGATGTTACATCAGCACATGACTCAGTTTCCTATTGATAATTTGATAAAGTTACCGGTAGTATTAACAAGGGTAGCTATTTTATCTATGGATGAAAACTTCAATCTCAGCTCAAGCATAGAACTAAGTTAATCATGCCAATTTAAAATCTAGATACTGGAGTGTATCTGTGCTGATAGATATCCTTCAAAAGAATAGCACGACTTATCTATTACTTTCACATTTCAGATTTTCTATATCTGGTCAAAGGAGCTGGAACAAAATAAAGGCCAATTAAAGATTAAGTGAAAGGAAAGTCAGGGACAATTATATGGCTTATAGAAAAACTAAGAAAAACTAAAATAATATTACTTAAAAAGTGCAGAGGTCCCTGCTTAAAAAATACAGGGAGATAGTAAAATTATAAGGCAGAGGAGTTTGTAACTATCTGTATGGTGTTTTTCTTCTGCCCAAATATATACAATCTGCTATGTAACTAATGCAATGTTGCATATGAAATAAGGTGTGGTTAAAACTTATTCAGAACAGCCAACTTACTCTGTAGAATAATGCTTAGCAGTGCAAGCCAGTGAAGAGGAAATAGAAACAAATATTCCAGGATACTTATAAAAGTGAAAATTCTGATTATTAAGAGGAAATATATAAGATCCTATTATTTGAACATATTTTCCAGATAGGAAGTCTTATACAATTAAACATAAATTAAGATATAATCAATTTTTCCCCATCTCTTTCTTTTCCTACCTCTCCCCCAACCCAAAATAAATTGGGTTTCAAAGCTTGGGAACTGTACTTCCCCATAAACTCATTTGACCTCAGTTCTCTGGATGACATCCATAAAGTCACTTTATAAAAATGTGCTGCTTGCACGGTACAATAAATTGAACAAAGAGCTCAGAAGGATGGGATCAATGAAAGTGATAAAGCAAGATTGATCAGCTGAATGGGAAGCCTATTAGAGATTGTTGAGAAAGATGAGTGCATTCCATTTGTCTCATCCTCCAAAATTCAAATTTCACATTACAAAGGGGCAACATTCTAGTTATGCCACAAAAGAGCTTTGATAACTGCTGTCAATCCCACACATTTTGTCATAGAATCTGTGTTCGTATTAGAAAAGTAAATAAACAAGGGAGAAATATAAAGATAAATAAATAGAATAGTTGAATACACAGCTAGTAAAATAACAATGTAAAATCCTTAAGGATAGAGATTAGATATGATCATTACAACATTTTGTTTGTTTTGCTATTTACATTATGTGTCTTTCTTAAGTTGGCTCTCCATCTGTTGCTCAACTCCCAGCAGTTTATACTTACCTTCCCTATTGTATGAGATGCTGGGAGTTGTAGTTCAGTAATAGCTAAAGGGCCACATATTGCCAATAGTTCAACCGGCAGATTGTTAAATAAAATATAATTTGCCAAGAATTTCATGAATCATATTCTGGTTAAAGTTGTATCACATTAGACATTTATGCCAGTCCTGCTTATGACAGAGTTACTGTGAGAAAATTCCCACCTATCAAAATGTGTATCAAGTGAAATTGTCATCATTTTGCTGAGTATAATAATATTAAGGATAAATTACACTTCATAAGCAAAATCATTTTCAGATTATACTCATAATTATATTTTAATTTCTGTAGTAGAGAGTTGTAACAAGTCTAAGTGGTAACAAGCACAATGGCATTCACTAGAAAGTAGTCCCAATGCACCAGGAGGTAGGAGATATTTTTATCCACAGCAGTTTTCCCAAAAATTGAATCAGAAATTTACTTAGAAAAAGTTCTTATGCAAATAATTAAATTTGCAAATAACATCTTAAACTTAATAGCCACCATCTCTGTTATTTGAGCTAAATTTTTTGATGTGAAAAAATAGTCTATTTTATACGTCTATGGAGATTCTCAATCATCCATGTCATGGTTGTGCCAAAGGTGTTTTTCAAGAGGCAATTGGACTTTCTGGTTTTTCTTTGAAGACATTTCACTTCTTGGATGAGAAGCAAAATGTCTTCAAAGAAAAAACATAAAGTCCAGTTGCCTCTTGAAAAAGCACCTTTGGGACATCTATTTTATAATTTTATAAACATTACATTCATTCAAAGTATCTGACAATTTGTCATTTGGAGAACAATTGTTTTATTTGAATGTTGGAAATAATAATGGGCAATAGATAATAAAATAATAAAACATAGTAAAATTGCAAATCTTGCCAGAGGAGGAACATTCTCTAGTACATTTCTCTGGTTTGGCTGCATATATGAGCCCTGGGCATCAGTTGGCTATTGTTATTAAATACTGTGAAGCAATTTTTAGCTATATAATTTTCAAAGCCACTTATTGGTACACATTGGAGAAAATGCACATCATTAAAGTAGAGAGACTCTCAAGATGAGTGATATACTGATTTTCGCCAAGGACAACTCTGATGATGCTTCCTGATTATACACAAATGCCAAGGAAACATATTCCTCTTAAATCTTATTTTTTTTCTATTTTTGTGTCCTCCTTGCAACATAATTTAGCCATCCCCTTTCATTCAATTGATAGAGAAGTTATGGAGGGAAAAAACAATAAAAGGCTTTCAGATTCCAGATGTCTGTGTGCAATTGAGTTTCCACCAACGTTGATGATTTTAAAAAGTCTTTGATACATTCTCTTGAAGGGCAAGATACCATAATGCAAGTTTAACCTCTGTGTCTATTTGACCTACCACATTTATAACTAGTCCTGAATTAAATAGGCAGTAGACAAGCAAAGGATGCTAAATTAATTCCATTTGAAATAAGACAAGAGTACTTGTGATAAGACAGAGTACTTGGTGAACTGGGTTTAGATAGAAAGACACAACGTAAAGACACAACGTAGTTAAAGTAGTACTCAAGGATACCAGGAGACAAACATAGCACAGCAATCAAAGTAAAATTATTGCCAAGATCAAGCAGAGATCCAGGTTTCAAGAATAAAATACAACATGAGAAGAGCATCTAATGGACATTCGTTTCAGCATCTAATTGCAGTTGAGTAAAGGTAGAAATCCATATGCTCTTAGTCTCCAGTCAAGTTTCTCAGTCCTAATTACTAAACTTGGTGCTTCAAGATCATGTACTACTTTACAAACAGTCTCACTGATACATTTGCTCTGTGCAAATATATACTCTTTCTTCCTATCTTTTGGTTCTCTTTTCAAAGCCAGAGATGCCTCCATGGCCTAAGAGCTCTGGAATCTAATACATGGTCAGAGTTTGAAACATTAAAGTACAAAGGGCAATATTATTTCAAAGAATCTGAAATAATTATTAAGGTGTGACAGGGCTTCAACCCTTAAGTATCAGCTTCCCTAAAAGTCATACCAAAGGTGCTTTCTTCAAAAGGCAACTGGACTTTCTGGTTTTTCTTTGAAGATGTTTCACTTCTCATCCAAGAAGCAGAAAAGTGAAACATCTTCAAAGA